>APFE031703204.1:53631-89944 GCA_000404065.3 Pinus taeda
GAATACCCCAAGAAGATACACTTACAACTTCTAGCACCAAGTTTGTTTCTATGTACCTTTGGTATCAAAGCATAACAGGTGGAACCAAAAATTCTGAGATGTTTTACCGAAGGAACATGTCCATACCACAATTCATAAGGAGTCTTGTTTCTTATAGCACTAGATGGACATATATTCTTTATATATGCAGCACATAGGACAGCATCAGCCCAAAACATTATCTTTACATTTTTGAAAAAGAGCATGGATCGTACCATATTCAAGATTGTTCTATTCATTCTTTCAGCTACACCATTCTGTTGGGGATTATAAGGCACAGTTGTTTGATGTTTAATCCCATGTTGGCGAAGATAATGTTCAAATTTATTTGATGCATATTTTTTTCCATTATCAGTGCGAATAGACCCAATATGAGATTGTGCATCATTTTCAATACATTTATGAAAATTCTTGAATGTTAGGAAAGCATCAAATTTGTTCTTCAATAAATAAACCCAACACATTCTGGTGTAGTCATCAATAAATGTCATGATATATTTATTTCCATTTGCAGAAGGAACAGCCATTGGACCACATAATCTGAATGAATAAGTTCAAGCTTCCTATGTGCTCTTGAATGTGAGTCATGAAAGGACTGTTTACTATGCTTTCCTAGAATGCAAGCATCACATTGCTTAAGTTTTCTAGGAATTGTAGGAAAACCAGCAACACCATTTTTCTTCAATAAACGGAGACTGTCATAGTTTAAATGTCAAAATCTAGCATGCCATAATAAACTTGATGGAAGTGTACCTTCTTCATGATGAGAAATATATGAGAAATGTTGTGCATGAGCAGATGTTCCTTGCAGTTTGAAAAGTATTTCTTCTTCTATTCCCCTCATGACAAGTGAGTGATCAGATGCTTTTCTTACCTCAAGCTTGCCATCAAACATATGCATGGAGTGACCTTGCTGACAGATGTGGACCAAGGACAACAAGTTTCTCTTGAGCTGTGGTAGATATAGAACATGATCAAGAAGAAAGTCTGAGAGACCAGGCAATTTAAGCCTGATTGTGCCAAGCCCTGATGGCTTGATTTTTGACTGATCTGCAAAGTATACTACTCCATCAACATTGTCAGTGAAATCTTCAAAAAAATCTTTTCTATGAGTAATGTGACAAGTTGCTCCTGAATCAAGCAGCCAATCATTTTCCAGGAAGCAAGTGAAGTGTTAAACAAATCTTCATTTACTCCAATGTTACATTGTGCCTCAACATAGTGAGTGGATTCAGATGCTTTACCTTTGTCTGTATCATCAGTTTTATCTTTCTGTTGGTGTCTTCTCGGCTCAATTTTGTCCCATGGTAGCTTGCATGTAGAGGCATCATGTGATCCATTTCTTTTGCAGTGAATACAATGTAAATCTGCCTTTTCTCCTTGAGAATGTCTTCCCCCCTGCCTCTGAAGTATCTTCCTCTTCCTCTTCGTCCACCTCTTCCTCTTGTAGAATCTTGAGCAGGATATTTTTCTTTATTAGCCAGGCATACAGTCTCTTCAGAATATTCAGGGACTGTCTTCTTTCCAAAGGCTTTTTCTCTTTCAGCAAACTTTTTCACAAGAGGGTCAAAGGTTATATCCTTGAGATTTCCATTTGCTTGCAAAGACTCAAGATAATTGGAGTATGTAGGATAAAGTGCTTTGAGAAAAGCAATAAGAGAGATATCCAGCTCAACTTTAGTGGATTTGGTATCATGCATTATAGACTTTATTTCAGATGCAAGAGCAAGAGGATCATTATTTTGCAGTTCAAGTGTGAAGAGTTTAATCATAAGTTGGACGACTTCAAGTGCAGAATGTGAGTCATAGAGTTCTTTCAGCTTTTGTAAAGCCTCAAAGGCAGTTGAATATGATGAAATGTGGTGACTCACCTCCTTATTTACAGATGCTGCGATTAATGCATATGCTTTGTTGTTCTTGTTTTCCCAGATGGCGAGCTCTTTGTCTGATGTAGGCTTTTCTGGGTCACTGTCTCCTTCTCCGACACACACTCCTTCCACACTCATTGAAGATGAGGGTGTGTTGTACCATCCGGGGGACCAGTCAGGATAGTTCTCCTTACCAGTGAGAACTATTCCTATCATAGAGATGATTGAATGCATTCTGTAAAAGATTACTTCTGCTGATATAAAAAAACTTTTGCTGATAGACTAATACTTCTGATGGCAAAAAAATGCTCTTATGAAAAAAAAACTTCTGCTGCTATATAGTCAAATTTTCTGCTGCTATCCTTGGCATCTAAAAGTATGAGAAACTTCTGCTGTTATACCATTTAAATATATCTCTTTACAGTCAGACAGCGTTTCAATCACCAGCTTTTCAATCACTATTTAAATATATCTCTTTATATGTCAGACAACATTTCAATGTTAAACAATGTTTCAAATATATCTCAGCGTTTCAAATACATATCTGCTCATAACAGTGACATATCAAAACTGCGCTATCCATATATCAATCAGCCTTTAAAACAGTGACATATCAACATGTGCGTTTCTTCAAACAGTAGTTAGAGACATAAAACAACGTTTCCTTTTTTTTTTTTAATACAGATCCGCTCATATCCGCATATATCAAACAACGTTTTCTTTTTCAACGTTAGTACATATGGATGCCTGTGGGCACACAACAGCGTTTCAACAACAACACCATTTTGATATCAAACAGACTCAGATAAATCATATGACAAGGATTGCTCCGCCAACAACTGATACCATGGTCAAGGGAGTGGCCACCAAAAACGTCGTTGTCAACGAGGAAACCGGAGTGTGGGTGCGCATTTATCTTCCTCAGACAGCGCTACAGGAACATGAAAACCAAAGAGTGGGCATGGTGATCCATCTTCACAGGGGATGGTTTTGTGTAAGCCAACCCGACTGGCAAATGTATTATCACTTCTACAACTGCCTCGTTAGGGAATCCAACGTGATATGTGTGTCTGTGGATTTCAGGCTCGCTCCGGAGTACCGTCTCCCCATAGCCTACGAGGATTCATTTGGCATACTTCTATGGCTCCACTCCATGGACCGCGGGGAAATAGAGCAATCGTGGCTCACTCGTTACGCCAATTTCAGTCGATGCGTTATGATGGGCGATAGCTGTGGGGCAAACCTCGTTCATGAGGTGGGTCTCTGCACGGGCATTCGAAGCTATAACCATAACCTACGGCTTTCAAGAATCCGACCAGATGGAACAGCTCATGTTGCAACCAAGAATGCTGAGTCATGAACCCCACATCTTCATGGTAACTACTTATTTGTGTAATTACTTAAAAAATAAATTGCAAAAATTTCAAAGTAAAATTAAATGATTCTGCACAACAACGTTTCATATACTAGCTACAACTCCTTTCAATGCATAGGAACCAGCAGTCATATGTCAAATCCGCTCATATATCAACAGCGTTACCTTCAGGCGTTCCTTGTCAGGGAGCGTTTCTTGTCAGGCAGCGTTTCTCCTTCAGGCAGTGGATAGAGGAGCAGAAGGCAGGCAGTGGACAGAGGAGTTACAAGGCAAGGGTAAAAAAGGAACCTGGGACCTGTGCTCTGATACCATGTCAGGCCAGGAGTAACTCCAGAACACTGATTCGTTTATTCAATTAGCCAGCTATCTATTATATACATGAATGTGATCGTTTAGTTCATCTTCTTGATGACTGTTCACATTCAATTCCCCCAATCACTGAGGATTAGGTGTCAACAGTGTCATTGCTAGAGTTTCACAGTTCCATCATCGGAAATTCAGGGAAGCTCTGGAGACCGAAAAGAGGCCGTGCAATCTCAATAGAGAGGATGGCTAGAAGATCAGTAGATGTTGGGTCCCAGCTCTCTCTTCCTAGTCACTTTCTTCCTGTTCAACCCTCCTCCTCCCCTCCCCTCATTTCTTCTCTCTTTTTTTAAATAATATCTACAAATTATATTATTATATTATATATATATATAATTTTTTATTTTTTCTATTGATTTATTTTGTTTTTAGCATCATATTATTATTATTAATTATTTAATTATTTTTATTTTTGAGTATACTTATTACTTTATTTTTAAAGTATTATTTATTATTTATTTTAATTTTTAAAAATTAGTGATTTATTATTATTATTATTATTTTAATTAGTTAATTATTCATTTTATTCCAATATTTATATGTATAGTTAAGAACTCTGTAAATAATTAATCTTTTATTTTAATATTTATTTTCTATGGATTTATTAGTTAATCCCCTGTAACTAACTATTAAATTAATAACCAATGATATTAAATTATTTATATATTGATTAAATTAACAACCATTTAAATTAAATTATTTAGTGGCTAGGTCCTTTATTAATTTAAATTATTTAATGTCCCTAGTCTAATTTAGTTGTTAGCCTAGTTAGCTGTTGGAGGCTCTGCTCAAGCTATTTATCATGCAGAGCTGGATCTGGTTCTTCAACTTGTCCTGACGATGAACCACACTAGTTGGTTCGAAATGCGTCGACAAATGATAGATCTTATAATTTACGCCGAAAAATCTCTCGTAACCTAATATGGATCACAAAAGCCTCAATTCAACAATAATATATTTTATTTATTTTAAAAATACTTACCTTTTAAATATAAATATATAGAAAATAAAACAACCCTCTCACTTAAATTCAAAATTCAAATATATGATATACCTTACACTAACCAACATTTTTTTAATCTTTATAATATACTTTAATTTAATAATATGTATATATTTTAATGTATACTAATAAAAATATATATATATATATAATTAAATATAATATAATATTATGTAATGAAAAACGCTCATGGCCAGCAGTGAATTTTCGGATGAAAATATGAGTGTATATTTGGATAGTCAATTTGGAGTTGCACAAGTGGTGGCATGTGCACAATGTGACGAATTGTTCTTGGTCGTGTACAACTTTATAATTGAAATGAAAAGTAATTTTTGTAATGGAATTGTTTCTATTCTAATTGACCCGATCTCTAACAGCTATATCAGTCCTAAACTTGTGGATCAATGCCAAAATAATATCATAGAAATATTTATGGATGTTTTAATCATTTAATAAATAACATCACACAATATTACATATTATTATATAGAAATATATATATTTAATAATAGTAAATATTAATTATATATTAGATTTTTATTAGTAGTTTAGTTATGTTTATATCATATGATTTTTGACTGAATAAAATTTAAATGGTTTAATTTTAATTAAGTAAATAAGAAGTAAGGAATTTATATTTTTATTTTAAGTTTTTTAATTGTTGATAAAGAATAAAAAGCATTAATTGTTAAGGATAATGTCTTTTTTTAAAAGATGACTTCATATTTATAGTTATATCGTTTTTTTTATCTATATTAATAATTTTTCTTTTATTATTTTTACTTTTAGACAATTTTTCAATGGAACTTAATCATAATTACATGAATTTTAGTGCAAAAGATGAATGGTGAATACACCCTTCCCCCTACTCTCCCCCAAAAAAAGAATAATTTACACTGCTTTATTATATCTCTTAGAAGGCCTATTTTAGACCTCGAAATTCCCCTAATGTAGGATTCATTTAACAAATTTTCAACCATTTCTAGTTGTAGTTGATTCCCTTCTACCACTAGTCAATCACATGTGTAATTCGACAATACGCATATGTTCTACTATGATCTCTTCAATTACTTTAGTAAATTATCGACTTTTGTTGCTTGCTCAACTGCCCATCGAATTCGACTAAGGTAATTGTTCTCAACCTAACCATCAACCTATAGACTCAACCTTTAGCTTGTCTTCCCACTAAATTGAATTTGATGATCTAATTGACGGTTGTTCCTAGTTGATTTTTCCTAACCAAACTTGTTGAGGTTAATTTCTAGTTGTCTTGAATATCTAAATAATTGATTGACTAAACCCTAATCAATTGAGGTTACCTAAAAACAGTACAACACCTCAACAATTAAGACTACCCTAATACTATTTTAATGTATTGTGGATGAGGCGAAATATGCTACCAATAGTTATGGGATATCCTTGGTATGAAGTCCCTTAGACCTCACATCGTTTGGGATAGGAGTCCCATCTGGAATATTGGCATGGTTTCCATATTGGGTTTGTGTGAGAATTAGATATTGGACATAGTAATCAAGAAGAAAAGAAACCCAAATAAGAATTTTGATGAAATGCCAGTTAAAGGAGTTTATGGAAATGCATTAAACAAGAGATACAAATAATATTACATTAGATTGGAAAGTGGACATGAACCTCAAATAAAGAGTGATAGAAAACCTTAGTTAATATGCATGAATAAATGAGTAAAGAAGTTACCAATTGTAAATTAGCTCCTAATTATTAACTATCATTAAAGAACGTATATAAATCAAGAAACAATTTCAAGTAAGGTATAAGATTCCAATTAATGAAATAGTTCATTAATTTCAACACATGTAGAACAATCACATACCATTAAACAACCACAAGAATAGTCTCACAACATTCAACAACAAGTGAAAGAAATGTTGGCCTCATCCCAAAAAAGGTTATCAATATTGGTGTTGAAATATCCCATTCACTATTACACAAAGTATCCAAGAGACTTAAAAGTGGGAATGAAAAATTGTTAGTTGATCTTCACAAGAAATGTACAAGCTTTCCCTTTCAAAGTGCTCTAAGGAGTCCAAAACTAGAAGTCCTTTCTAACTAGCGATGAGGATATATTTATGCAAAGTTAGGTGACCTTTCACCATCCATGACTTTTTGAATACCCTCATGAATTTTCAACTTCTTTTACATGTAATTTATATTTATATTTTAATTATATTTTATTTACATAATTACATAAATAATAAGAATAATAAAATAAAAATATTTTAGGGCAATAATTCCAAAATAATAAAAGGTACAACTTGGAATTGCAATTCTTGAGTCGGGTAAGTATGCCATGGTTTGTAATCAATATTTATGGATAACACTTTGCTCAATCTCGGGCTCACATAGGTGATCTCAAATTCGAAAGAACCAAACACTATTGTTTTCATATTTTCTTCTACCTAGTGGAATAACATGGAGAGTATCACATGCAACTTTGTTTGTTTCATCTTGTGTTCTACAATAGTTTTCTTGGTGGGAATGAGATCATTCTGAGCAATGGGTAGCTTATGCGTATTTATAAATTCTTGAATTTCTCGTTGGATGTCTTGCTCTAGCCTTACTTCTCCACATTCTTTAATGGAGACTATTTTGTGAAACCTGATAAGAACTACTCTCATGGTATGACATTGTCGATAATTTCTCATTATCATGAACACATGTTTTCCCACTTTCTCATTCGCTTTGATGATCAATATGATTCTTTCCTTAGCCCATTCCATGACCATTTCATCCTTTCTTGTTAAATCATCTAGGGCATTAGGGTATTTTGTGTACCGCTCGTACCTTATGTCCATGATAGTTGAAGTTCCCCTTAACACTATGCTTTTTTCCTTGAGTTCATTTTGAATACCCATGAGTGAGGAAGCAACCTTTTGAACCTTAATCAAATCCTTGTAAATCCATTTCATGATGTCTTCTAGCAGTCTTTTTTCCTCTAGTGCTACTACTTAGAAGTTGTCTTCATGGGAACTTATGCCTGATAAAGTTGATTCCATTTTCGAAGTCTCTCATTCTCCTATTGTGAATTAGTTAGATTCCACTCTAGTTCTTTGACCTTGTTGAGCCAATGATGTTTATTGGGGGTAAAAAAATTACTCTTTAGTGCGACACATTTTTTTCCTATTCTACATTCATAGACCTTTCCAATTGCGCCAGGATTATCTCAATCAAAATATGTATGCAAAATTTATGTGACTTAGAAGTTGACCTTCCTCTTTTCACCACCATAATTTGAGATAATGCTATGTTAGCCCCCATATCTTATGAAAAATGGGCTAGCCACATGATTATAATGAAGAAGACTCTACATGAATCCATATTGTAACTTTGGTTAAGAGTTGAGGGAGTCAAACCTAACCCCTAGTAGGCTATTGGGGTGTGTTATAACTGTGCCACTAGAAGGAAAAGGGGGTTCCATTCTTTTTGGGTGCATTTGCTCCATAGATGAGCAAAGTAGATGAGAGGGATAGGGAAAAAGTACATAGAGAGTATTTATGAATTTTAGTAGATCATGAGATAAAGGTCTTACTTCTTTGTACTCACAACCATTTCCTTTTCAGAGAAAGAGACAAGAGCAGCCTCACCTTTGAGTTCAGTTTTCTCCTGAAAGGGTTTCCTAGGTTATATCTTGTGTCAAATTATGGTTTATGAGTTTTTTTTAATGCTCTCTATTTTTAGTAGAAATTTTAATCTTCATGCATACACAATAAACAATAATCTTGTTGTAGTGGCTACAACCACCCTCCAAAATATTTCTTTAGGTTCATTTTGGAGACTCCCTACCAACCATCCTTAGCACCATGTTTTGCACTGTCAAGTACATAGGCTTCAGCTGAGTTTCAGTAGCTTTCTAGCATGTGCATGTCAACTTGCTTGTCTCCCATCACAGGTTGCCATTCCAGAATTGTTTGGTTGAGGTGTTCCCTCTGAAAATTGCACAATTCACGAGGGAAGCTAACCTTCCCTCTAGAAATTGCACAATCCTACTAGGCTGCTTGTTGGGCTCCATAATTGCGCAATGCTGCAAGGCAGCCCTCCCTCAGAAAATTGCGTAATCCAGCCCGTCACTAGGCTTCAACCCAGAAATTGTGCAATTCTCGGTGGAACTGACTTGTTGACCCCAGAAATTGTGCAATGCCTGAGGGACAACTAGCCCTGCTCAGCCCAGAAACTACGCAAATCCCTTTCCCAAGCTCGCAGACTGTTGCATGTGCCTTCGGGTTGACTAGTTGCCTCAGGAACTGAGCAATCCTAATTTTCATGCATGGCTACGTTTCCTAAAATAGAAAAAATAAACATGCAAAAAACATCCCTAAATTTTAGGGATCTATTTCTAGCAGTTGGAGGTTACATGCAAAGATCGTTTTAGAAACTTCCCTTCAAGTGTCACTTTTTCTTAGATTTGTGCCATGCGTGTCATAAGCCTCAAAATTATTTATTCGACGCTACAGAGATCATTCCTCGCATCGATCTTAGAGCTCTGACATCCCACAACACATCTAGGAGTCTTCAGCACATTCAGCTCTGTTTTTTCCTGGCAAGTCTGCTTTTCATGTCATTTGCTGCTTTTCTATCGCTTTTTGTATTTTGCTTTGTATGAATTTTGTTTGCTTCGTTTTGTTGAATGCCTGCTGTTGTTTTAATATATGTTGGCTTGTAGAAGCACCGTTTTAGTTTTTATTTGCATCTCACTACTGTCACATGCATGACACTATTTTTCACTAACAGTTGTCGTTGCGGCGACTCATTTCACACACATGAATGCATTCCTATTTTCTGAATATTTCATTCACTATTTGCATGCATGATTAGTCACTCTTGATTACACTCAATCTCGCCATGCATCAAAAATCTCTTCATGTTTTCAATCGCCTGTCAGCGGGTCTGGGTTGCCTTGGCCCGGACAAAAATGTGCATTTATGGAAGGGAAGGCTCTACCTTCCCTCCACAAATTGCATAAACTTGGATAGCACTAACCTCTAGGCTTGCATTATGCAATTCTGGGAGGCAGTGCCCTGTTGACCGAGAAAATTGCGCAATGCAATCTCTAGGCTTGCATGCCCTTGCTAATTGAAACTGCGCATTCTGCAGTTTTAGGCCTCAACAGACAGGTTGGACTGTGCATTCCACAGTTCCAGCAGTCATTCAGCCTCTTGATAGCCCGAATTGTGGCAGTCAGTCTCCTAGCCTCCCGGTAAAAATTGTGCAATCTTTAATGCGAGTCACCAAGGTGTGTTGCATGTTAGTCCTTAGATTTGTTTTGGTTTTTAATTGACAGATCACTTGCCACGAGTGTCGCTATGTCTCCAGGTATAGCAGGTCTTCATCCGTCTCTTAGTAGTACAGGTACAATGGCCTCCAAGAGAGCAGGGTCAAAGGACACCATTGGAAGTGCAACTGGAGATGCAGTTGAACAAGTGTCTATGAGCTTGCCCATTTACGAAGACACCAAGTTGTTAATAGACAAATACATCAAGATGAAATGGCAAGACATCAACGATACATTCCTAGGCACATTTGAGGAAGATATGGAAGACCACAGGGTCTATGTCAACATCCACAAGTCTGGTTTGTATCAGATTACATGCAGGTATCTTGCGTTTCCATGCACAAAGATGATACATTGGATTGTCTCGCACACTGATCCTGAGGTGATGATATTGAGTAGTGTCAACGGGACATAGTTTTCTACCTTCAGGATGAAGCACTATCAGGAGATGTATCACTTTCCATAGTCGGTGATCACAATGGAGAAACCCCTCAGCAGACCCAGCAACACAAACTCCAGAGATATCTTGAAGAATTGGGTGAAAGAGCTAGCTAAGTTCAGGACAACACCCAACCTAGTTTACAAGATGAAGATACTGCAGAAGGCATATCAGTACTTGGTCATCTTTGCATGTTGCTTATACATCCAAGAGAGCACATAGACCTTCCTGCAGAGCTCAGTGATGGCATTGGACCAACTGGCTAGCGAAGGAAGGCCATGCAACTGGTCTGACATGTTGGCTCTTAGGATGAAGGAATAGGTAACAGAAGCCTGACATTCGCCCAAAGGTTAGAAAGCAGAGATATACATGTCCACTTACATTCTAGATGCAATGTGTGTGCGTTAGCAGTTCTCAGGCTTGAAGTGGGCATGGACACCTTCAGAAACCTCTGTGCACACTTATTTGTATATTTTTCTCTGAATCCAGCTTTCGCGGAGTCAACACACAGTTGTCAGACCACTTTGTCACCCCGGTGTATAAAATAATATTTGATAAGGATCCACCATGCATGTTGCAGGCAATGATGGAGGCATTAATCGCCATAGCAGATTGGTATGCCTCACCCTTTGGCACCTTCATACGGATGTACAATGCGGAGAAACCTCCACATGTTTTACTGAAGTTTTCCATTGACAAGCTTGTCATGAAAGAAGTGTCATATCACATCAGAAGTGTCATATCACATCTCGACAGGGTTGGCAGCTAGACTACAAAGGAAGAAGAAGGCACCTTGGAACGATCTTCCTTTATGGATTGGGTTGTACGAGATACAAAATCTCAAGCTTGTTGATGTCGAGATAGAGGAGTAAAAAAGATTCACTTTCAGCACTAGAAGTTTCAATCCGTATCACCCGCATTGACTTTTAAAGGACCACTGTGCGAGAGTGCAGTTTCCTTGGATCCACGAGACGTGTCATTGGCTTGAGGAAGACCCATGGAGATATTGTCACAACTTCTCTAGCCTCAATGAACCAGTTGGCATAACTGTGGAATGGTTAGCAAAGTAATTTAGCAGCATCTCAGATAGCACCATCATCAGTAGCAGCAAAGTGTAGCAAACCTGTGCATGACAAAGGCAAGAGAAAGGTTGTTGATAGCGCAAAGGCAGAACAAAGTCGCAAGTTTGAAGAAGATCCACTTGTGATGAAAGCAACTTTGGAGATTGAAGCTAAGAGGCAACATCGCGAGAGGAGGAACGAGCAAAGGTAAAGAGAGAAACAAAGAATGGAGGAAACAAAAAGGGAGTTGCAAGAGTTGAAGCAACAACTCAGGGAAGAACAGGAGCTGCGTAGAAGAGAGAAGGAAGCATAGCAAGGATAGACACAACAGGAGACACAACATGCACAAATTGAAGAAACTGCACCCATACAGGTTATAGACGCATCCGAGCAGTTGGCACAAAGTATATAGGGTGAGTAGTCGCAAGAGCAGGACTTGGCTTAAGAGATTGAATAGATGGTAGAGCAGATGGATACGGATGTGGTACACCCAGAGTTCAAACAGGATATTGACCTCATGCCTCATAACTGCGAGGTCACCCCACCGACTTCACCAGATCTAGAAGAAGAGCAAGTCGCAAGCGATCAAGGAGACACAAAGATCCTTGAAGACAATATGAAAGCGGAGATGCACAACATATGTTTCGATGAGTCGTAACATAGAGTTGTGTAATCGAGTAAAGTGCCTACTCTAAATGTCCACACATCTGTTGCTTACTTTGAAGAATGAGTGATTGTATCTGATGTGCACAAGCATCTAGTAGCACTCGCCGAGGCCACCAGCTCGAGTGTTCGATTCTTGATAGCAGAGAACGAGCCAATGGCCAAGGACCTACAAGTGACCAAGAAGGGAGGAGAACAATTTACATCATCCACTAGATCTGAGTTTAAGAGAACGATACTAGATGAATTATCATCCCTCTAAACAGTCATGCAGATGTTGTATTCCAGATTTTTCATTGTGCATAAGGGAGTTATCCATTTCAATGGTTGGTAGCAACATTGTGCTAGGAGAGCATGCATCTTGTCAAATCTGCACGTTGTTTTTGACTGCATGTAGACATGGACAATGAGATACAAAGGAGTTGCATTGCATGTAGACATGGACAATGAGATACAAATAGAGTTGAAGGCACACATCCAAAGCCAAATTCAGAACTATGAGAAACTCCCGCAGCTCATCACCAGTTTGTAGGCTTCACATGCACGGGTATTTAGAAGAATGGATGTCATTGTGTGCATGGACACAATTATATCTATTGGCAAACTCACTAAGGCAAAATCAAAGAACCAAGTCCGAATGGAGCTCAACATGTAATTTGACGAGTTGATGCGTGTAGCCACCAGCGCAGACTTGGAGATCAACGCAGACACTATGCATCTGTATGTTGCTCATTTGGCTGCACTCAAGACTATGATGTGCATGTTATCAGATGAGTTGGACAAAGGTGCCAAATCAGTTTACTTGGATGCAAAGGAGGTGAGAGTTCGCTTTCAGCAGGATGTCACCATTGAGCACAGAGACACCATCACAGGCTACCAAGCTTGGCATCAGTTTGCCACCATCAATCACCATGAAGATGTCAAAGAGTTGGTCTTCCCACAGTTGTTTGAGTCTTAATAGTGTCTTGCATGGCTTGATCAAGCCTATTTTGTCTCACATGGGTACATGTGCATATTGTAATGTAACATTTTGTAAAAGTGAAGGACCAAGTGTCGATGGTCGAATGTAACCATCATGTAGTAGTTGTTGGGTAGCAGAGGCCCCACGTAACAGTTTTGGGGCTTAAAGCCTATAAGATAGGATAATAATATTGTAAATCTCCGAAATGCACGGAGTGCAAAATGTAATAGGTCGAGTCAAAGGGTTGTCCGCCCAGAAATAATATAGAATAATAGGAAGTAAGTCAGCCTGCCCATGGTCCGCGGACCATGGGAATGTAAAATAAAGCGAGGCTCTAAGGGTAGAAGGCAGTTCTTGTCTTTGGTCGATGTTGGTGTTATGGGTTTGTGAAGACAGTATTATCTGTGTCTACAAGTCTGAGTCAAGGGTGTTGGTAGGTAGATAGAGGCTCTGTAGCTGTGTGCGCAGAGGCCTAGTAGAGTCTGCAGCTGTGTGCGCGGACCCCTGCAGCTGAGTGTGCAGGACAGATCTGGTTGTATTGGCAAAAGATTTCTAATAAAGATAAGTGGTTTCTGAAATATCGCGGATCTATTGTGTTCTGATTTATGCATCTGTGGTATGAGTTTATATCTTTTTATAATTGCATGCACTGGGTTTTATTGTTAAATGTTTGCTTAAATACAGTAACGAGAAGATCATATATATAATAATTTCATTATTAAAAAAGTACCCTCGCGTAGATCTTCGCAATAATAATCTAGAGTGGCGTGATGCCACAGAATGGTTTGCGACCCCTCCAGACCACATCAAGACATCCCAAGGGTGTGGAAACCTGGTTCCAGCACCCTCCCCTGCTACGTCGGGTGAGACCTCAGTCTGCGCTCCGCAGACTGTTGCCGAAAGGGCCAGTAGCTGCGGGATTTGTTTGGCTAATAACTCTTCTGAACCTAGGTCAGGGCCCAATAAGCCAACAAATGGTTCCATTGCCGGGATTGGGATCGGCCTAAGGGATGTCTGATGGTGGAATTTTGAAGCCTTACGAAGAAAGAGATTGAAGATTGTTTGGATCAGAAGTGGTACGAGGTCGTAATAGGCTCTATCATACCCGCGCGTAGACCAGGAGTTAAAAATGACAAGCGCAGTCAAGATGCTGGTATTCAAAAGAGTAGGAAGTGAAGATCTAGAATAGTTTTGGTTTGTAGTAAGGGCAGTGTGGGAAGCGCACAAAGTTACAGATGATAACATCAAAAAGGCTACTCTGGTTAGCGCATTGCAGGACCGCGCGTTGACGTGGTATATAAAGCACTCAAGCGATCACCTGAATCTGGGATCCGGGAGGCATTGAAAAAAGAGTTTAGCCAGCCGAAACCAGAAACGCAGTTGATCATCGGGTTCAAGGATATCACAATGATGCTTGGTGAAACCCCGTGGGATCTAGATCAAAGATTGAAAAGTACAATCCATGAGGCGAACATGACACTGACGGATGTGCAGTGCTACGTGTAGTTTGTGGCATCATTGACACCACATCTGAGGATGGCGTTATCACAACAAAATATCTCAACCGAGGCTGAAGCATTAGAGATACCGATGAGGTTGGATGAAACTCCGATACAGGATCTGGGTTTGGGAGTTTAGCAAATCCACGTGCAAATACAAAACCTGTGTTTAGAAATGTAGAATTTAAACAAGAAAAGGCACCCCACCTTGAAGCACGGGAAGAAGTGTGGTGCGTGAAATGCAAAGGCCAAGGTCATGATAAGGATCATTGTCCGATATTCACGAATTATTTGGCAGGGGGGAGACCAATGCCATTGTGACCAAAGGCACAGGTAGGGCTAAGCGTGGTGCCCTAGCTCTGGTGCGCAATTTGTCAGGTGGGAGGAAAGCACACCACAGACAACTGTCACCTACTACAAAAGTTTACCTAGACCCCCTAGCAGTTATTTTGCAATTTTTGCAGATCGGTGGGCCACGATGAACGGGACTGCCAAAGTTATGAATTATTGATGGATTGAACACCTGACTATAGGATGTAGACTGAGGTGCGAGGTTAGAATCCAGCTGCAGCGATGGCGCGCGGTGGGTTCCAGGGGCGAGGATGAGGATGGGGAATGGGGGCCAGGAAGGGGCTGCGGGCAGCTAATCTGCTATAACTGTGGCGGACCAGGGCAATACGCACAAGACTGTACCAACCCGACCAGAATATCGTGCCCTTACTACAAGCAGTTCGATCATGAAATGATAGATTGCCCCACATTGATAGCACAAATACATGAAAAGAGGGTAGTGCAACGTACGATGATGCAAAACGTCCAAATGATGAGGGCCGAACTGCACGAGGAAGACCCCAATGTGAAAATGGTGCTCCAAAGTGGCATAGTCACAAGGGAGGATAAGAGGAAATTTACCAGGGACAATGACGGGGTTCGCAAGGAGACAGATCTGGAAGCTAGGAAGAGCTTCGCGGAGGTCTCTACCCCAAGTAGTAAGGATCAAGCCGAATCAGAAAGGGATCCCTTGATGCTAACTACCTTTTTGGAGACATGTATGAAATTTCTTTGCGATGACAACTCCAATTAGAGGTTACTTGTTCCTATCATGACCTCTACACGTTTGATTCAAAGAAAGTACCATGCCTAGGACTGATCAAAGACCTAGTTGTGACCTTAGCCCAAAGACCTGTTAAGAGTATAGTCTTAGACATAGTTGTCACTGATATTCCTGCCAAGTTTGGCATGCTCCTGTCTAGATCATGTTGTGCTAAACTTGGAGGATCCCTTCAAATGGACATGTGTTTTGCTACCATTCCAGTCTATGGAGGTGAACATTTAAGGTTATATAGGAAAGTTAGATTCCTCCATATTATTTGTAGGTCTGATCAAGGAAAAAATCACCCCATCTATGCAGTAGATTAGGATTTTTAGTTGTCATTACAAAATTCATCAAACAATCAACTTGCCATCGAAAATACAGTTTCCAAACCTAAAATTGTAAAATCAGACATTTGGAAACTTTATTTTGATGGCTCTTGCTCAAAGGAAGAAGTAGGAGCAAGGATTGTTTTAATCTCACCAAATAAAGAAAATATTACTGATTCATGTAAACTTGAATTTGAAGTCACCAATAATGTGGCTGAGTATGAAGCTTTTCTTCTTGGTCTTGAACTAGCTAAGAGTCTAAAGGTTCAAAACTTGAGTGTCGATTCTGATTCCGAGCTAATAGTCAAGCAAGTTAGAAACCTATGTTAAACAAAGCACCCAAGACTTAGGTCTTATAGAAATGAAGTTTGGGATACAACTGAAAATTTCTTTCAAGGATTTAACATAACTGATATACCTAGGGATGAGAATATGCATGCTGATTCACTTGTTGTTTCAGCAAGCTCTTTCAAAATCCTCGAGCCAGTATTGTTGGAATATCAAATTAAAGTCAAGTAAAGACCATCAATTCCTTATAACCTTAAACACTGGCATATCTTTGAGGATGATGAGCAATTAAAATCTTTTCTTCAAGTCATTGATGAATTTTCAAATATGCAAATTGAAGAAGATCAAAAAATGTCAAAGAATCAAATCAACAGAGCCTGGAAACTTCATTTAGTCTTAAAATTCTTGATCATGATATCATTCAGTTATCTAATAATTTTATTCCCAAAGGATTAGTTGCATTGGAAAAGATATTTGATAATAATGATGTATTGAAACACTCCTTCTCTAATTCTTCTGAAGAGGAAATTGAAGAGTGCAATATTGGGACTTAGACAAAGTTAAAAAATGTTAAATTATCATCATCTTTGCCTTTGGACGTTAGAAAGAAATATTTGAATCTTCTAAAAAATTATAAAGATGTTTTTTCCTGGTCTTATAATGAGTTAAAAACTTATGATACATCCTTGATTGGCCACAAAATTCCTTTAAAACCAAAAACAAAACCCTTCCAACAAAAATTAAGAAGAATCAATCCTATACTTCTTCCAATCATTGAGAAAGAACTTAAAAAGCTTCTTGATGCTCATATCATAGTACCTTTGAGGTATTCTGACTGGGTGGCTAACCTAGTTCCTATCAGAAAAGAAAATGGTGAAATTAGGTTATGTGTATACTTATGAAATCTGAGCAAGTCATCTTTAAAGGATAGCTACCCATTGCCCAAAATGGATCATCTACTTCAGAAAGTTTCAAGTGCAAATAGGATTTCTATGCTAGATGGATTTTCAAGTTATAACCAGATTATGGTGAGTCAAGCTGACAAAGACAAAACTGCTTTTACTACTCCCTGGGGTACATTCATGCATGTCGTGATTCCATTTGGACTGAAAAACATTGGAGCCACTTTCCAGAGAGCCATGGATTTAGAATTTTTTGGTAAGACATCTGAATCCGCTGTCATTTATCTAGATGATCTAACTGTTTTCTTTGATTCTGATGAAATTCATTTAAAACACTTGAGCAAGGTTTTTGACAGTTGCACAAAATATGGCATATCCATAAATCCAAAGAGGTCTTTATTTTCTGTAAAGGAATGGAAATTACTGGGGAATATTATATCCAAGGAAGGAGTTTTCATTGATCCAAAGAGATTTTTAGCTATTCAAACTCTGTCTTTACCTAGAAACAAGAAGGAGATACAAACCTTCCTTGGGAAAATGAATTTTCTTAGAAGGTTTATCCCTAATTATGCAGAGTTAGTAAAAAGACATAACTGATATGTTAAAGAAGAAAAATGAAATGAAATGGACAGTTTCTGCCAGGTATGCTTTTGATCAGATCAAAAAGGCTATATCTGAAGCCTCTACATTAGCCAGTCCTGAATACTCCTTTCCTTTCAGCATATTTTCTTTTGCATCAGAGACAACCTTAGCAGTTGTACTCTTACAGAAGAATATAAATGGTGATGACCAGCCCATAGCCTTCTTTAGTAAAGTTATGAGGGATGTCGAGCTTAAATATGATATTATTAAAAATAAATCTTATGCTTTAATCCAAGCCCTCAGAGCCTTTAGAACCTATGTCTTGCATTCACACATTACAACCTATGTTTCTTGTTAGCTTTGTTGGCAAATGGCCCAGAAATGGATCCAAATATGCTCCAAAACACTCCCAAAGTCTTCAAAAGTGTTTAAGATCATCCAAAGATTGAAACAAGCGAGGGAGGAGAGCCCTTGGAAGGGCGGGCCTTTAGAACCTATGTCTTGCATTCACACATTACAACCTATGTTTCTTGTTAGCTTTGTTGGCAAATGGCCCAGAAATGGATCCAAATATGCTCCAAAACACTCCCAAAGTCTTCAAAAGTGTTTAAGATCATCCAAAGATCGAAACAAGCGAGGGAGGAGAGCCCTTCGAAGGGCAGAAATACACTATTGGGAGGCAAAAACACTCCAAAACCATGGAAAAACCAAGTATCGCAGGCTTACACAGTCAAAGCACAGTAGCCGTTAGATCTAGCCGATCAACGGCCCAGATCTAAGCGCAAATTGCAATCGGCACAAGAAAGCAGTGGCAATCGGCGCAAGACACTGACGATTAGCGATCGTCGATGATCAGATTGGTAGGTCGCATCGGTGGAGGTATCGACGCAGACAGTAGGGGCATTGCGATTGCGATCGACGATTAAATGTGGATCGTCAATCAAGCGCGCAGATCGACGGCCCACAACACATTGGTGGATCACAATCGGGGAAACCAAGGGGCAGAGCCATTACACCTTCATATGTGCGATGCGATGATGCAAATTCGACGGTATTATAGATAATATTGCATAATATTTCAAGTCCGCAGGAAGGCCAGTTTTAATGCATTTTCGTGTATTTTCATTATATAACGCAAAGGGAAGCTTGGCAGCACCAATTGCAATGAAGCTCGGAACCAAAAGTGTCTAGGAAGTGAAATCTATAATATTTCAAGTCTGCCAAAGGCCAATTTTCATGTATTTTCCGTGTTTTTCAAGGATTTCAAATACGAAGGAATACAGAAGGACCCGGTTGTCTATGATATGCAATAAAGACCCAAAGGGTGGACCCGATAGATATATACGCCATTTTTAAGAACTTTTGAAGTCTGAAAGGAACAGGTATTGGCGGGATTTTACAATATTGCAGTGTTTTCTATGTAAAATAGAAAACGCTCATTATCAAGCATTTTAAAAGGAAAACAGAGGTTGGGAATAACTTCCCAAGAATAGAGGCCAAGAAGCAACACAGCGCAACACAACACACACAACACAACCACAACAACAGAGATCATGGAGCAGACAACACAACTGGCCCAAACTAAATAGAAACATCATGGGGCATCGATAGTGCTCAACCCAAAAACAACAGAATCGATTAAGGGACATCTCTGGCACTAGAGAGCTCCCTACCAGCATAACAAACCACCTGAATGCAGTTACTCTTTTGTCAGAAGAAGGAACCTTCGAAGCCCATGCTTACCTAGTTAGGGCATCAAACTGCTGAAAAGACAGAGAGGAAGATTAAGACACTTTGAGCCTTTGAGAGCTCAGGAGCATTGTAAAAGGCCTATAAAAGGCTGAAAACAAAATGTAACAAGGGTTCAACTTTTGGAGATTATTCGTCCTCTATCCTTCAAGCTTCGCTTCTTCATTCTAGCAATATAAGCTTCTTTTGCCATTATATGTTCAATGTCCATTCTCTTTGTTGTTCTATGCTTGCACTTGAACAGTTTGTTCATGTTTTCTGTGTCTAAAGCCAGATAACTATCATCTTATCTCTTCTTTGATATATTAGATTTGCAAGCTTATTTACTGCCTGTAGCTAGCCATCCATATGTGGTTATATATGCCTTTGTTGGTATAGTCAGTATTCTCCATCTATCTATTGAATTTATAACTTATTGAGCATTAGTGGTCTAAAGCCTTGTATTGGTGAGAGTGTTCATGCATGTCTTGGAATAGAGTTGAAATGGTTATCTAACTTGATCCAAATGATCATTTATTCCAATAGTTCAGAGAACAATATTGAAGATTATATGTTACCAGGCATCTTCGAGCTACAACCTAGGAGAGTTTCTTGGAGTGCTAACATTCCTAATCATGTTTTCAAAACTGTTTTGACCTAACTTGATACTGATGGAAGAAGAGGTAGATGGATTGCCAAAATTCTTGAATTTGATCTTGAGATCAAGACCACAAAGCTAGTGAAAGGTCAAGGTTTGGCCAAATTTCTGGCTGAATCCAATTGCAAAGTATTGGGAATAAATTTCATTTATGAACTTTAATCTGAGAAGAATCCACAAGAACTTTCTCAAATTGCAGAAAGGGAGAATCCACAAGAACCTTCTTTAAATGTAGAAGGGGAGAATCCACAAGAACCTTTTGAAAATTTAGGAGAGAATCCATAAGAACCTCCTTTTTAAGATCAAACCATTCTCATTCATATAGATCAGAAATATCTACTCTCTGATTGGTATTCTGATATTATGCAGTTTCTTAGAGATTTTCAATGTCTAGCTGAACTTGACTTAAAGCAGTTAAATAATGTATTTATCAATGGTAATATATACAGGAAGGGTCCTCTCAATATCCTTCTTCTCTGTTTGACTGAAAATGAGATGGAGGGAATTATAGATCAGTTCCATGTAGGGTTTTGTGGTGGACATTATGCCTGGAGAGCAACAACTTACAAAAATTTAAAGGTAGGTTTTCTACTAGCCCACACTGTTTAAAGAAGTTGGAGCAAGAGTTAGAAGTTGCACAAAATGTCAAATATTTGAAGAGAAACAGAACCTGTCAGCACTCCCTCTTGTTTAAGTATTGGTTCAGGCACCTTTTCTACAATGGGGGTTCGACTTCATAGGGGAGATTCATCCACAATCAAGTAATCAACATAGATGGATTATAACTACTACAAACTATTTTACCAAATGGGTAGAGGCTATACCTGTTAAAAATGAAACTGATACTGTTTTAATTAAATTCCTTGAGGAAAATATTTTATCAAGATTTGGATGTCCTCAATAGATTGTTACATGTAATGCAACAACTTTTAGCAGTGTTAAAATGGTGCATTTATGTCAAAAGTATTGAATTATGTTACATCATTCTACACCATACTATCCACTAGGTAATGGGCTAGCAGAGTCCTCCAACAAGAGCTTAGTTAACATCATTAAGAAGACTCTTGAAGACCATAAAAAGAGTTGGGACAATCACCTGATCCATGCAATTTCCGTAAACAGAGTTTCACCTAAGATGTCCACAGGCAAGTCTCATTTCCAATTAGTCTATGTTAAGGAAGCAATTTTTCCCACTCATTTAGCTTTACGAGTTATGAGATTCCTTCAGGAATCTTATGAAGACAAATACGATTTCTCAAGAATGATTAATCAAATCATTGAGTTAAATGAGAACGATGATGAAATTCAGTACAATTTAAGGAAACATCAAAACAAGATGAAAGAGTTGTTTGATAGAAAGGCCAAAGAAATAAATTTCAAGAAAGGAGACATGGTGCTTAGATGGGATACAAGGAGAGAGGATAAACGCAAGCATGCAAAATTTGGCAACCTCTGGTTTTAGTCCATTTAGCATTGCAGAAGTCAAAGGAAATAATACATTCATCCCACATTATTTAGAAGGACAATATTCCTCATTGCCAGCCAATGGGAAATATCTGAAACATCATATCCAGTATTAGATTTTAATCCATTCATTCATCATCTGTGAATATCCGGAGAGTTCATTTTATTTTGAAAAAAATGCAAGTGTGTAATTGTTTAAGAAAATACTCCATAACCCGAGGAGAAGGCACTTGGATTTGCTTGTTCTCTGCATCCCACAGGGGGAAGCAGTCCCCAGTTGGAGCCGATGTTGTAACATAATTTGTTTTTGATAAGTTAGTACTTGTGTCAAAAATAAATTCAAAATGTTAAGTTCGGATATGGATGAAAAAGAAAGAAAAAAAAATGTTAGGACAATTGTATATTTTATATGCATCCATACCAATAAAATGTTAGGAGTTAGTTGCGCTAAAGAAAGAAGGCAAAAGAAAATAAAAAATGTTAGGGAAGCAAAAAGAAAATAAAGGCTTCAATTTAAAAAAAAAGAATAAATGCAAAGGCTTCTTGTTTAAATGCGCCACATTAGAAATGTTTGATTTTTATTAATTAATGATTAATTTCCCCAAAAAGGTATTAATCCTTGTTATAATTTGTTGACATTAGAGTTTATTTTATATATTGCATATGTTTGTTTAAGCCAAAGTCGCTAGACAACAAAAATCTCTTATCAACTTTCAATAAAGAGCGCACACCATTCAATGGTCGATCTACCCCCGACTAGATCAACGACAGGGGAGAGACTTCACACCCCCCTCGACCATTTCTTGTTAATGCAGTGAGTGGGGTCCACAAGGTGGTTTTAGGGGTGGATGCCCCAACCCTACGTGTCACCATTTCATTACTTCACACCCCCCCTGCCTAAAATCATAAACCATTCACTACCCCCTCTGCAATCCGCTCAGTTTTCTTCCGCCAATGGTCCTCCATCCCGCGCCTTGACCGTTATTCCTTGACCAATCCAATGTCGCCACCTCATATGCCCGTTGTCAAGTCACCCTATCCGTTTCCACCTCACATGCCCGTTGCCCTACTGTCATGTCCGTTCCTATTCGTCCGTTATAGCTCCGCTCCTATACATTAAAGCCGCTATGGTCATAAATAAAATCATTAGCCCATCCCTGCATATTATGAATACACATAAACCCGCCTCTTTGTCACCTTCCTCTGAATCTTTACTATTATTCACAGGTGAAACAATTTTTTCTGCATAACCCTTTCCTATTTGATCAATCTGTCACCAGAGTTGCTCTTTCTTCTGTTTATCAACATGGTCCCAAAAGAGAAAGCTAAAAAGTAGAGTACATAAGAAAGCACTACTATTACCACCCAGCTCGACCTTGACCATGTTCCTCTTGTTGATTCACTTTTCAAGATTACAGACACAAAGTGTGAGTTCGATTTCCTTGAATTGCACCTATGGCTCAAACAAAAATACCTTGATCAGCAGGACCCAATCAGATTCTGGGAATCACTGTTACCTTTCTTCAATTTTCCAAAAACACATGATTTCCCTGACCTAATTACCTCGTGCCAAGCCAAATATGACTCGGTAAAAAGAGCAGTGGTGGCTTATAATGGAGACATTCTTATCACCATCTTTGTTGAAACCATAAACCAGATGCTCCTAATCCCTCAATTAGACTCTCTCAGCCATTTTTGACTAACAACACTTATGGATCTGTGCCATAAGTTAACCTTTCCACAGAGAGCCCAAATCTTGAAATATTTTTACCTAAAGATGCAGAATTACCCAAAAGAAATCCACCCTACTCATCTTCCATGTTTCCTGAGGCCTCCAAACATTGTATATCTCTGCTTTCATACTTGTTAGGATATCTAGATGACTAGTTTGTTGATGAAACCATCCTTGGATTGCTTTCCATCTTCAACAAAGATCAACAACCAGCATTCATGTATAATTACAACCAATTCCTAGCTGATAATATACATGAACAATTCATGAATTTTACTGTACAGGGAGTGTTCAGTTACAACTCTGTAATTTTTCACATGTTTCTTTTTCAGCAGGGAGATATTTTTCCTATCAATCTCAACCCACAGGATGAACAAGGAGTGATTTAATTAGTGATTCATTGGATTGAAATAGTTAGGACCACTTCCACAAGCTCTTCATTTCATAATTTATAGATAAATTCATATGTCCAGTGGCACAACTTCTCAACAGTCAGATAGAGCCAAGGATTGGAGATGAAATTAAGAGGATTTTACACTTAAGTGAGTAGACTAAAACCAGTGACTGGTATTTATCCAAGCACTATACAGAAATAAGGGTATATGGTTGTGAGCTTGCACCATATAAGCTCCCCAAGTATGTTCCTATGAGAATATTTTCTCTAGAATATATTAGGCAGATGATCAGGCAATATGAACTCTCAATTCAAGATCAAGGCAAATATTGGATCATTCATTTAAAACACCAGATCAGCTGGTGTTGAGGCAGATACATTGTTAAAGAAGATGAATTTCCAGCCTAATTTTACCTGGTCTTATGACCCTTTCGGTATTATTTCTGCCTTGAGAGTTGAATTAAAAATGACTCCTTATAATCATACTCCATGACTAGAAATAGAAAAGTTCGTGAATCAAGAGGAGTGGGTTGATGGGACACTTCAAGAAACAATTGAACAGGTTGTATCCACCCCCACTGAACAAACTCCATTTGCTCATAGAAAGCAACAAAAAAGGGTGAGTGAGGAGACTTCATCTAATGAGGAGATTATGAAAGGATTCATTTTTCAATAGAAGAAGCCACAGGTTGGCTTGGTTACATCAACAGAAGAAACTCAACTAGTAATAATTGATCTCGGAGACTCAGAAATTTCTACATCAGTAGGAGTTAGTGTTTCAACAACTCCTCCTACAACTAGTGTTTCAACAACTTCTCCTACAATTTCACCTTCTAGGGAGCCTCTAGAAATCATTTAGTCCATAGGAACCAGTTCCTCAGATGATCAGAACATCTTCGCAGAGTTCCTGGAGATTAAACATAAGATTGAGACTTTGAAATCTAATGTGTACAGACAATTCTGGAAACACACATCAACTTCCTAGCATAGACTTCTTTCTGCTTTTGACAATGAGAAAGACAGAATGCAAATGGCTTTCTTGCAAGCCCAAATTTCATTCCCTAAGTCTCCATCAGATTATAAAAAGACTGTGTTTTCATTTGATACCAGTCAAATCCATCTAATTGACCAGATGGATATGCATAGACAAGTTGGTGAAATGTTGTTTTCCACCATGACAACTACAGCTATATCTGTTTCCAAACTTAGGACTGCCCTATCCAATGTTCAGTCTCAGCTCAAGTTAGAAAAGGTTTATTTCTTAGCCAAAGATATAAACAGAATAAAGGAATTGGAGGACTCTGTAATTAAAGTAGGATATGATCCCAAAGATGTAAAAGCTACGGAGTTTCTCCTCAAAAAGAAAGATGCAGACATTGCTGCACTCAAAAAACAGTTGAAGCTGCCTTCTACAGAATATCCTCTAACAAATGACATAGCAGAAAATGAACAACAAAAGGAGGACATGCTCAAGCTTATCATTGTGCAAAATATACAGCTAAAGAAAATGGAAGAGCAGATTGAAGAGTTATTAGAGGAGAAAGAAGTAGCACAACTTCCTATGGTTCTAGTCACAACAGTGCCAGTAGCAGTTGTAGGTATAGAGCCTAGTTCATCATCAACATCCATTGATTCTACATCAACAAAAACTGATCCAACCAGATTATCACAAGAATTGGCCATACGGAAACAGGAAAATGATAAGTTATTGCAAAAGTTCAAAAGTTTAGAATTGCAGAATGTCAAAAATGATACTTTGTATGTACAGTAGATATAAAAGTCCCATATATTGGAAATTAAGATCCAGAAGTTGGAAAGTGAGTCCCTAATGGTAGATACTTTGGCCCATTCCAAGGAAACTATTTGGACACAAATAAGCCAATCTATGACAGATGTATGGGCATCCATACAAATTATTTTTGAATAACAAAAACTCATCACCAGATGCAGAGTGATGATAGAAGAAGAGAAAGCAGCTTTGAAGACCAAGCTAACAGAAGCCACATATATAATCAAGGTGTTAAATTCAAAAAGCAGAGAAGAGCTAGAGGAATAAATATTTTTGACAAAACAACTACCATCTTAGAGATTAAAAAGGTCTTACAAAAGAGGAAATTGATTAACCAGATAGAAACAAAATGTCAAACCTTGGATATTGTTGTCCAAAGGTTTCATTCAAAATTTAATGTTTTAAATCAAATGAGACTACCAGGATTGGTAGATCTAAATGATAAGTTTATCAAATTAGAATATCATTGCAGAAATTGTATACTATCGAAGTAGACAGAGCCAATTTTGCAGGAATCAAAGTACAGATAACAGGGAAAGCCTTTATGGAAGCCTTGGACTTTGATTTTACCATCAAGCATGAAATTAGACATTTATTCCTCACCAAGCCAAATTTCGAGAGGTATACAGAAGTGGATGAACCATTTAGAAAGATGTTGAATTTGGAAATCCCAAGTGAGCAAAGATGGGATCAATTGTGTGAAACAATTGAGTAATTTATGATCCTAATAGTATGACAACTCATCAAATTTTTCAGGCCAAATCATCAGCATATTTGCAAAAGATAGTGCCACCTCTTCAATAGTTTCTCAATTCCTACAATATTGTCCTATTTTGGTATATTGTTCCAACATAACGTAGATCTTTTTAAAATTTTTGTATAAATAACTCCTTCTTTGAGTTATTATGGGTTGAACCCTTGAACAAGTAGATTTGTACTAAGCTGGAGCATTTTTTTTGGAATAATAAAGGATTCTGGATTTACCTCATATGGGTTGTTTCTCAGTGAGTTATATTTCATTTTGATTATTCATTATGTCTTATTCATATAAATTAAGTCTTTTACAATTATCTGATTCAAAATTTAATTGAGTTTCAGTCTCATTTTGAATCATCTGTGAAGTTATGTTTATAAACAGAGAATAATTTACAGAACTTTTTGTTATTGTAAGTTCCTCTTTAATTATAAATTACATTAGATCTCTGTAAGAGTTTAATTATATTTTGCTGATTAAGAAAACAATTTTTTCTTAATTTCTTATTATAATTGGTTAAGTATTTAGTTTGAATATTAAATGAATTATACTTCTTCATGCTCTACTTTTCCACCCCATTAAGATCAAATTAACTATGTGTAGTTAAAGAACAACCTTTTATTTTACTTGGAAATCTATCTAAGTTTGAAGCACTTGTTTTTAAATTGTTCAATGGTCATCCAACCATTCAAAACAACAAAACATTATAGATGCTTTGGCATAACTAATTGACCTAGAGTTATCCCAAAGGACAACAAGCAATATTTTACTTACATATCCTTTATAATGCCTTGATTTATCACATTTCCAACATCTTCTTGTGGGAGACTTATATCTTCTTTTTGGCCTAGATCTCCCTTTCGAGAATTTTCCTTTTCCTTGATCTACCGATACCTATCATTGACAATTCATATTTGGTCAATCATTCCAAGTTATTTTTCCTCATCTACTCCAAAATAGAAATTCCACCATATCATCAAGTGTCAATGTGGTTATGTTTCTCTAAATAGCCACTTCTAGACTATCCCACTGGTTTGGCAAAGAACAAAATAGATTGATAACTTCTTTGATTTTCTAACAAAGATATAAACTCTCAATAAATGAGAAATCATAGTATTGAATGCATGTAAATGTTCTATGTCCAAATCACCCTCTGTCATCCTCGCATGGGAGATTTTCTTCAAGGGAAACAACTTATTCACCGTCAAATTTTGATTGGTATAAGTTTCTGAACTTATTCCGCAGTGCCTTGGTAATGTCTCCCCCAAGACATTGATCGACATTGATCAACATTGAATCTACAAGACAAAGTATAAAACTACTCCTTGCCTTTATTTTCAGTTTCTTCCATTCCTCCATTGACATGTCACACATAGGTGTTTTGAGATGCATAATGACCCACTATTCTTGATTTATGAGAGATCCTCCATTCTAATCTTTCAAGTCTCAAAATACTAGCCATAAAAAGTTTCAATCTCAATTCTTGTACTATTAGGAAATGTTATTTAATTGAAGCTTTATCTTAAGACTCCCACTCGAATAATTTGATCTCTAATCTAATCAAGGGTAACATTCTTGAGCAAATTCAGGTCTAAAATTGAAAACTTTTGATCATAAAGATGCCCCTCTAAGTCCAAAATGAGCTCTAATACTAGATGTTGGGATTAACACACCTTATTTACACCTCAAATCCAAAAATTCAAAATATAGAGATGACTAGACATTTTAACCATACTAGAAACTCGATACATAAACCTTCAAATATCACAGGAGAACTTCAGGAAAATAAAATAAGTAATGCCACAACATAAAGATTCACACAATACACATAGATTTTACCTTGGAAACCCTTAATTGAGAAAACCAACCAACCTTGGAGCTTTGACACTATTATATTTTCAATTGAATACTACAACTAATTGAAAATGAACTTGGACCACACCTAAAACCAATGCATTCATACATCACCTGATCTCTACCAATCATGAAGATTCAACATACATCATCATTATCTCATCAAATTTACATGATGTCCTATTCATATTCATAGAAAACTGTAATAGAAAGCATCTTGAATCCATATAGGTAGTTGAAGATCAATAACTATGATATAAAAAACCTTATATTAAAAGAATTTTAAATTTTAAAATAAGCCTTAAAATAAAAAAAATGTATTATCCAAATAAACTTTATAAGTACCAACCACATTTTAGAAGATAACAACATCCATTAAAACTAAGTTAACATAAATTGAGTTAAAAATACTTTTATTAAGTTATAAGTGGTCCTACATTTCCTTTTAAAAAATACTTATAATAAAAAATATTCATCAATTATTTTAAATATATAATAAATACAAATCATAAAAAAAACTATTTTTTTTATAATATATACAAAATAAAGTACTCATATACCTTCAATTCAAAATTCAAATAATAAAATACAATATACTTAAGAAACGAATTTTCATTTTATTTTATAAATGAATATAATTTAATTTCATTAAAATAATTATATTACATTTATTTTAAAAATATTCTAGTTTAGAAAATAAATAAAAATATCATTTAAATTCAAAATTCAAATAATAAGATATGATATACCATTACATTTAAACCGAAAGCATTTGATTTTTACATTTTTATTTGTTTATAAAATTTTTAGCTTATTAAAACATTTTATAATATTACATTTTTAATTTGTTTATAAAATATTTTATAATATAATATAGGTTTAGTCTAATTTATAGACCAAATAGTGTTTTAAACCGAAATCTGATTATACAATTTCAACCAAGAATATGATTTTTTGTTGCTTAAAATTTATTTTTGAATGTATAAATGGATTTAACACCCTAAAAATCCTCTAGGACACTAAAATTGTACAACTTAAATTCAAGTTTTTAAAATTCTCCACTGGGTTTTGATTGAAATTACCTAGAAAAAATGTCTTGAAAAAGGTCATTTCCTATATAAGTTAGACTAAACCTATAATATATATTACATTGTATTTATTTTAATGTATTACTAATATTATTTTTTTATACTATGAATTAAATATTATGTAAGGTGATAACTTTGGAGGCTACAAATTAGCCTACATGACAATTTTTTTGCCACGATACATTTAAAAAAAAAGATTGCTCGAATGTTTGAATCATTTCTTTTATGGTGGAAATGGATTCAACACCATAAAGAACCTCTAACACACCTAAAATCCTAAAGCTTGACAGTTGCAACCCAAATTTCTAAAAATTTGTGTCTGTAGGATTTTGTCAAAATCTTGCCTAAATTTACATTATTTTCGAATCATTTATTTTATGGCCGAAATGGATTCAACAACAAAAAGAACCCTTAACACACCTAAAATCCTGAAGCTTGACAGTTGCAACTGTAAAATTTTGTTGCCTAAATTTACATTATTTTCGATATATACTTTTTAAACTACTTTATTATATAAAATATTACCTAATATAATATATTACACCTTATTATATGAAAATATATTATATTTAATTGCATTAAATATATAGTAGTTCAATTATGTATTATTATATGTTTTTCAATTCCATAAAATATTAAATAATTTAAATTTTAATGAAGTAAATAAGAAGTAAATAATTTATATTTTATTTGAAGTTTTTCATTGTCGAAGGATATAGGACAAAAGTATCAATTATTAATGATAATGATTTTCTTTTTAATTTCTTTTTAGTTACATCAATAATTTCTCTTTTATTATTTTTACTTTTAGATAATTTTTTAATGCAACTTAATTATAGTTATATAGATTTTAGTGTAAAATATGAGTTGTAAATATATGTTTTCTCTTCCATTTTATTTCACAAAATGACTAATTTACAATATTTTATTATATCTTTTAAGAGTCTCAGTGTAGACCTTGAAATTCTCCCTATGGGAACTTCTTAATAATTTTCAAACAATTTTTATTGTAGTTGATTCCTTAAGTGGTTGAAGAGCATTAACAAAGATCCAAAGAATCAAAGAATCTTATATAGGAGAATTTTGAAGTTTAAAATGACCCTCAAAAGAAAAAAAAGTATTATCCAAATCAACTTTAAAAACGAGTTGGCATTAATTAAATTAAAAATACTTATTTTTCATATTATAAAATAATGAATAAATACCCATATTAATTATGGTAATGCTTTTAAAAAATATTTATAATACAAAATTACTCATAAATTATTTTAAATATATAATAAATACAACTCTTAATTTTCTTTGTTTTTTTAAGTATATATACTAAAATATTCATATCACGTAATCCAACATTGAAATATAAAATATAATCTAATCTACCATTTCCTATAAACATAACTTATTATTTTATTTATTTTATATTTTATATAATATAATATAATTTTAATACAAAATTACTCATAATTATTTTAAATATGTAATAAATACAACTCGTAAATTTTCTTTGTTTTTTTTTAAATATATATACTAAAATATTCATATCACTGTAATCCAAAATTGAAATAATAAAATATAATCTACCATTTCCTATAAAACATAACTTATTATTTTATTTTATATTTTATATTTAATATAATTTTAATTATAATATTATATATTTGGAGTGATTTTTTATATTTAATAATTTAATTTAATTTAATTTAATGATAATTATATATTTATTTTATATATATATATAATATATATATATATATATATATTTTTAGACTAACCCTATTATTTAAATTCTAAATTCGAATAATAATCAAATAATAAAATATGATATACCACTGCATTTAATACGACATTTTATTTGATGATGATGATGATGGTGGTGGTGGTGGTGGTTAACCACTGAGACCAAACTTTGGTCTATCAGACCTAAAGAAATGAATTATTTAGTTTGATTTAAGATTTTATTCCTATATTCAAAAGGCTTGGAGAGAAGCCTCCCAAGCTCATTGTAATTTTAACAACGTAAAAGGCTAGGAAGGTCAATATTGCAACAAAGGTTTTGAAACTGAGATCTAATGTGGTTGTATGCGGGGCACTCTAATGTGGTTGTATGCAGGGCACTCTAACAGGAAGTGATTTTCATCCTCGATGTTCGTATTCTCACACAGATGGCAGAACCTTTCCATCCATAGTGTTTTAGGAACTGCCCAACTACCCGTTTTACTATGGAGCTCATGAGTGTTCGTTCTAATCTTGGCTATATTAATTTTCTTCTTTGAGCTAGTTAAAACAGAGAGGTACTTTTAATCTTCTAGGGTGGGGCTGTTGACCTCCTTATAATATCTTGATTTTCTTTTAGTTGCTAAATCTTTCTCACACCACATTTTTTCTTTGAACGTAGAAGTAACAATATTTTTAATGTTATTAATGTTTTGCAATGCAACATTCTCCTTGATCTCCCAATGGTTTAACCAGACCCTCTTGTCTTTATACCAACCTCATTTGAGCCTTAGGTGGTTTTGGCTGGAATTTAAAGCTAGCTTAGGAAATCTATGGTCTACTATGTTATTGAGTTTGTGCTTGTACAATAGAAGCCTAGCCATAGTTAGGCTCTAGATAGGCAAAAAAAACCCACTTCTACAAGGAGAATATGATAGGGTGTGTTGCTTTTAATTTTGAGGTTATACGTTATAAAACACTTCTGGATTTGGATTTGCAATCTTTCTCCAGGATTCTCTAGAGATGCTATAATACATATTAAATTTATATATATATAAATATTGAATTAAATATTATGTAATATAAAATTAATACATATTATAATATTTAATGTATTATTATATTGAAATATATTAGATTTTTATAATAGTTTAATTATGTATTATTATATAAATTTTTAATTGCATAAAATATTAATGATTTGTATTTTAATGAATTTAATAAGATTTTATTTCAAATTTTTAATTGTGGAAGGATGAAAGGGGAAAAGTGTCCATTGTTAAGGATGATGATTTTTTATGAAAATTTAGTTTTGTATCCTTCTTATATTTTTAACCATATTAATAATTTTTTTTTAGACAAAATTTTAACGTGATTTAACCATAGTTATATGGATTTTAGTTAAAAAGATGAAATGTAAATACGCCCTCTCCCTACCCTCCTCCACAAAATGACTAATTTAGAATATTTATTGCAACTCTTAGAATGCCTATTTTAGATCTAAAAATTCCCCCAATGCAGGATTAGTAACAATTTTCAACCATTTTTTGTTGTAGTTGATTCTCTTCTACCACCAGTCTATATGTGCTACTATGATCTCTTAGATTACTCTAGTAAATCATGATTGCTCTCAACTTGACCATAAACCTATAGACTTAACCTTTGACTTGTCTTCCCATTAAATTGAATTTGTCTTGTTCCTAGTTGATTTTTCCTAATTAAACTACTGAGATTAATTTCTAGTTGTCTTGCACAACCAAATAATTGATTGACTAAACCCTTATCTATTGAAATTATCTACAAAGAGTACAACACCACAATAATTAAGACTACTCTAATACCATTTTAATGTATTGTTGATGGGTTAATGCACCACCAACACTTAGAGGATCTCTCTGGTATGAAGTCCTAATTAGACCTCACATATTTGGGATAAGAGTCTCATTCATAATATTGCTTTAGTTTCCATATTCTGTTTGAGTGAGAAATAGATATTGGACAAAGTAAGCAAGAAGAAAGGAAACCCAAATAATACTTTGGATGGAATGCAAGTTAAAGCAACTTATGAAAATACATTAAGCAAGAGATATAAAGAATACTATAGTAGATTGGAAAGTGGACATGAACCTCAAATAAAGAGTGATGGCAAACCTTAAATAAGATGCATGAATAAATGAGTATACAAGTTACCAATTGTAAATTAGTTCACAATTAATAATTGTGATGAAAGAAAAAAAATAATTCAACAAAGAATTTCAAATAACATATAGTTTCTAATTAATAAAATAGTTCATTAGATTCAACACATGAAGAACAATCACATAGCATTAAACAACCACAAGAATAGTCTCATAATGTTCAACAACAAGTGAAAGAAATTCTCTCTTTGGACCAAAAAAAAAAAACTTCTCAATATTGTTGTTGAAATATCCCATACAATATTACACAAAGCACACATGAAACCTAGTAGTGAAAATGCAAAATTGTCACTTAAACTTCACAAGAAATGTACATGCTTTCGTTATCAAAATAATCTAAAAAGTCCAAAACTAAAAATCTTTTCTAAGTATCCATAAAAATATATTTATGCAAAGTTAAGCGGCCTTTCACCTTCCCTGACTTTTAAAATTTTTTTAACTTCTTTTACATCGATTTATATTTTTATTTTTATTTAAATAATGACATGAAAAATCAAAATAATCAAATAAACCTCTTTCATCGCACTAATTCCAAAATAGTTTTGCCGAGTGGTATTAAAACACTTCTGCCATTATGGATAAGCATGTAGAGAAACCTGCGATAAGAATTATTACTACTCCTGAATGTATATATAATTAAAGAGTTGGAGCTAACCGATTGGAATATAAGATATTCGTATCAAATCTACCGGTGGGGTGAGGTTAAAGGTCATCCAACCTGCATGGTTTTGTTTAACGGTTTCATCTTGCCAGATAAACATTGACGTGTCACAATTACAAGTTTATCATAGAGTTTATAAAAATATTTTAACAACTTTTATGTATATTATTCTAGATTAAATATTGTAATGTATATTAATTTAAATGTATTTTAGTTTAGGATTAAGTGTTTAGAGGAATTAATTTTTTTTAAGTGTAAATTTCTAGATTTGATTTTTTTTACATTATTAGTAGATAGGGAGTTATGATCAAATTAGATTAGTGTAATTATTAATCTTTAAATAGATCAAATGAGGTGTAATTTTCTAGATTTGATTTTTTTTTGTATTATTAGTAGATAGGGGGTTATGATCAAATTATGCTAGTGTAATTAGATCATATGAGATAAGAATATTATGCAAAAATCTATGAGTTATTACTTTTTATATAGGCAAGTTGAGATACAAATATCATGTAAAAAAAACCATGAGTTGAAAATACTATGGAAATAATTTATGGGCTTGAAAATTTTATGTTTTTTATTTTTATTTTTAATTATTAACTTTTAAATAGCCCACATAATATCAGAATAACATGCAAAAAGTTAAACTAGTTGAATTATTTGTTTTTAAATAGACCAAATGAGATAAGAATACCATGCAAAAAATTCATGAGTTAAGAACACCATGGAAACAATTCATGGGCTTGAAAATTTTATGTATTTTTATGTATTTTATCTTTAATTTTATTTTGTTTTGAGTTAGTCAAAATGTTAAACATTACAATATGTCTACCATATTGGGCTGGAGATAGGCCACATCAAAGAAGAATACCATAGAAAAAACTATGGGTTAAGAATACCATGGAAAAATCCATGTGCTAGAAAAATTTATGTTTTTTATTTTTTATTTTTAATTTAATTTAATTTTGACTTTGTCAAAATGTTAAACATTACAACATATTTACCATAATGGGTTGGAGAGGGCCTCTTGCACAATTAATTACAAACGGGTTTGAACTTAGAATGTCAACAAATGTAGCTTTTCATTAAAGGCCAATTAAACTACCTAGTGGGCTTTTTCTTTTTTATTACCTTCAATAACAAATATAACACTAATTATATAATTAATTATGAACTTAAATAAGTTGATAGATCGAGTTTAGACTTTTGTGATTCATATGTAGATTATAAAAAAAAAAAAAATCGGAATCAATCACATCAAGAATATTTGATGACACATTTGGAATCAGCTAGTGTGTTGTTCATCGTCAAGGCAAGATGAAGAATCAGATCCTGACAACGAGTTTAAATAGGTAGACTGGTCATTCCAACAGTGGATTAATAGGTAGACCGGTCATTCCAATGGCTATAAAGAAACGACTAGTCAAAAAATAGGAAAGGAATTGTTTAATTATTTTATAATTTAGTTTAAGTTGAACAAATTAAATATTAATATTATTTTTCATTTTGACTAAATTAAGAATAAATAATATACAAATTTGTGATATAAATGAAAAATATATATATGGCTATAAAAGCTATAATCATGGATTTAAAATTACTTTAAACTAGACTAAGAATTAGGAGAAAATTAATTCTCTATTAGTTAAGGAAGCCATTGAAGTTATCTGTCGCCCCGACACTGCCAAAGTAGTCGAGATCTGCCTTACTTCTACTTTTTTATGCTTTGAAAGGGAGTTCTATGAACAAACCTATGGTGTAGCCATGGGCTCCCCCTTGTCCCCTATTGTAGCTAATTTGTTTATGGAAGCCATTGAATCCAAAGCTTGGGCCTCAACTCTATTTAAGCTTAGGCTTTGGAAGATATTCGTGGATGACATCTATGCCATATGGCCACACCGTCCTGGAAAGTTAGAAATTTTCTTCCATATTTGTTATAGACATTTTTAGGCACTTCAACCCCAATCATAAATGTCCATAAACTAAGGGCTCCTAAGCCCCTAAAAGTGTTGCTTCACTGCCTAAAGGAACAAGGTCAAATGATTACATCATCTCCCAGAAGTTCTCCACTGAAAACTGCTCATAAATGGTCAAAAGTGGACCATACTGAAAGCTAAATGCAGAGGGTGCGATGCATATCACCTTCCCAATGTACAGGGTGCGATGCATACTGATTTTCTCCTCTATAGGGTGCGATGGTTGGGAATGGAAAAATGGCAGGGACAAAAATGCGAGGTGGAAGATCATGGAATCTTCCAGAAGCTTCCCCTTTGACACTTGCCAATCCATTTTCGACTAGGGATGAGTAAGAGATCATCATTCTCCAAGTGGAAGCAGGGACTATCAGAGAGAGGACACTAATCAAGATCCCAGAAGATGACTCACCTCTCTATAATCATCTATATATGGATCCCTCATTACAGAGATCCAGGGGCTAGAATTTTGTATCTTATAGAGAAGTGTTGTTGGTTTTCTTGTGTACATTCACAGTGTTGGGTGATCTAGCTTTG
>APFE031703204.1:100971-141145 GCA_000404065.3 Pinus taeda
GCTGGAATTTTGTATCTTATAGAGAAGTGCTATTGGTATTCTGGTGTACATTCACAGTGTTGGGTGATCTAGCTTTGCTTGAGGTGAAGAAGGGATTCTTAGCTGGAGGATGATGCTAGGTCAGAGCTCATGGTTGTAATCCTCTTACTACTTTTCATCTAAATAAAGCTATTCTTGTTTCATTTCATATTCTTGTGTACTTGTTTATATATACATGTATATGGTTAATACACATCTGATCCTGTATTATTCATGAATTTAGATCCTTGTTTCTTGCATAGTAGTATGTTGTTGTGATTCCACAGGTTCTTTTGAAGCTGGGCAGACAAAGGAGAAGCGACGAAAATCTATCAAGAAGGAGAGGAAATCAAGCGCAAGACTCAGGTTGGCCCTCTTGGTTCTCCTCTAGTCTATTTTCATAAAAGGAGACAATAGTAGACTTTGATTGTTTGCTTCTAAGATAGCCACCCATCTTAGTGGGAATAGCAGCATCTGAGTGGACACTATTCCCGGATAACAATATTTTCTTCCAACATCTCGATAATCAATCTAGCTCCATAAAATTTACCATGGAGAAGGAAATTAATGGTTTCTATCCCTTCCTTGACGTCCTCATTTCTAGGAATGATGATGGCTCTTTCTCCCACCAAGTGTTTTGAAAGAAGACTCATACTGAGAAGTATCTTGATGCCAAATCTCATCATTTCCCTGCTCAAAATCTAGGTGTTCTCAACATGTTAGCTACTCGAGAATTTCTGACGAAGACCACCTTTCTAAAGAGAAATCTCATCTTCTTAATGTTTTCATTAATAATGGATATAGTAGGCAACAAGGTCTTAAACCTTTCCTTAAAGCTAGAAAAGGTCCTAAGGTTAAGAAAGACCACAATGATCATATTTCTGGGGTTCATCTCCCTTTCATCCCGGGGACCACAAACAAGATTGTGAGAATCCTGAGGAAGCATAATGTTCCCTCAACCTTTAGACCCGTCAATGCCATTAGAAGTTCCTTGAAATCTCTTAAAGACCCAATGGACCCCATGGACATGAAAGGTGTTTATGTTATCATGTGCTCATGTGGAACCTCATACATTGGGGAAACTAGTTGATCCATAAATCAGAGGATTAAGGAACACGCAACCGACATTAAGCATGGAAGGACCCACTCTTCAGCTTTAGTTGAACATGCTAAGAAAAAAAAGCATCATATATGCATTGTAGAGGCTAAATTTATCGCAAAGAATTCTCATTTTTATCACCGTAAGTTTAGGGAAGCCATTGAAATTGAAAGGAGGTCGAGTAATGTAAACAAGGATGACGGTTGGAAAATTAGTAGTTGTTAGAGCCTTGCTATTTCCTCTTAATTTTTCCTTCTTGGTCTAGTTATTACATCGATTTTTCTTGATTTCCTTTTTTATTTCTTTGTTTTTTGTTTCTTCTTATTTCTCCCTCTTAAGTTTTTTGATTCCTATTTATTTCCTTTTTTCAATTTGTTTCCTTTTCATTTTATTTTATTTTATTTTATTCATATCTTTATTTTGATATTTATTTTTTCTACCTTTTACTTTGATGGTTTATAATCTCCTTATTTAATTAACCCTTTTATAATAAGATTATTATTTTGTTGATATTTTAATTATGCTTCATTAACCTCATTTTATGGAAAAGTTTCTACATTTCACATTTTTTATTCATTCAATCTTATATATATTTACATATTCTTTATATATATTTAACATAATTTATATTTATATATGTTTACTTATTCAAATTAAATTATTATAGTCTATTAATTTTGGCCTAGTTTCTAGTCTAGTTTAAAGTTGATTTTAAATCATGATTATAGTTTTTATATGTCGTATATATATATTTACTTTATATCACAATTTGTATATTATTTATTCTTAATCTAGTGAAAATGAAAAATAAGATTAAAATTTAATTGGTTTGATATAAACTAAATTATAAAATAATTAATTAATTCTTTTCTTATTTTTTCACCCGGTCAAAACTAGCCATTTCTTTATAGTCGTTGGCTATTTCTTTATAGTAGTTGGAATGACCAATATACCTATTTAACCTGTCTTTTTCATGTTGTTTTGATGATGAACCATAACCCCTGTCTTCTTCATCTTGCTTTGACGATGAACCACACTCGTCGGTTAGAAACGCCTCTCTCTCGTGATTGATTCTGATTTTTCTTTTTATAAAGTTGATAGATGTGTTTATTATTATTATTTAAATGTGGTTCATCATTACAACATCTTCTTTTCTTCTTATTAATATTAATTTCAATAACAAATATATAACTAATTATATAATTAAATTATGAACTTAAATAACTTAATAGATGTGTTTTATTTATTTATTTAAATGTGGTGCCAATTAAGCTATAAACCAAATGAGCTAACCCTCAAGACTAATTTATAGGTGTGTTATTTTGGAATAGGATTTCCATAATTAATTCAATTATCAATAATTATTAAGTGTGTGCGTATTTAACAGTCACAAAATATTTTAAAATATTCTTAATAGTAGTAACATATCAAAAGTGTAGTTATGTTATTTCTACCCTTTTTGTAGAATTTTAATTTAATTATCAATAATTATTACATGGATGTAGGGATTGAGCCTCCAAAGAAAAATATTCTTAGTAGTATATACACATCAAAGATTGAGATTTATCCCCAAAGTAGTTATGCCCTTATTTCTCTTTTAATTGAATTGATTAATTAAAAAAAGTAACATGAAGAAGTATGATACAAAGTGAGTTATGTTTTTTGGCATCCACTAGTGATAAACTATGGTATTGGTCCATAGTATTGTAACAAAGTCTCTTTAAACATTGGAGGTCCTTCTTATACAGGTATTTGTCTAGTAGGAATCATGTCATATTTAGAGGAATGGTACAAAATATATATTGGATTGCATATGTCATATTTAGAGGAATGGTACAAAAATATAGTGGACTGCATCTAAGATACAGAGGTGGCTTGAATGTATGAACCTATGTTGGCATAAAGAAAAGGAATTGTTGGTATGACACATGAGGCAATTACTTTGCCGGCAGGATACTTTGACCACACCGCACAAGAGGGTAAATGTGGTTGTGAAGATGTTTTTTGCTTTAACAAGGACATAATATACAGGTTGCATTGGTTTGCAGGACTCGAAACTAATACAAGAGCTAAATTGGTGACTCTTTGAGGATTACTCTGGTTCACAATTCAAAAGAAGATGCAACATGTTCATATTTATGGGGAATCAAGCAAATACAACATATACAACATATTCATATTTATGGGGAATCAAGTAGATACAACATATTCATATTTATGGGGACTCAAGCTGATAACAAATACAAGAGCTAAATTGGTGGCTCTCTCGGGCTTACTCTGGTTCGCAATTAAAAAAAAATACAACATATTCACATTTATGGGGACTCAAGCAAATACAACATATTCATATTTATAGGCACATAAGCAGATATAACATATTCATATTTACGTGACTCAAAGACCATTATTAAGGGTATTACTGGTAAAACAATTTTTGACCCTCGAGAGCTTCGAAATTGGTGGGTGGGCACAAAAGGGCTCATAAAAACTTTCTAGAGTTTCCATATACTACACATTTATGTGAACGTAATATGGTGGTTGATTCACTATGAAAAAGGGCTTGCTAGATGTATTACACACTTGTCTTTCAAGGGAGGATGGTAGAATTCCACTTCCATAAAAAGATACACTGTTATCTTTTCACATGGTACATGAGTTTTATTGCTGTGTTTTTTGTCTGCATACTATATTTTGGTCATTATAAAGGGCATTTATTTTCTCACACTTGGTAGTAGATACAAAGTACATTTTTTGAATATGTATATGTGGAGCTTTTTCTGTCTTAGTAGAATTAGTTTTTACTATGCAAGATGGATATTGGAAATGATCGAAACACAAAGAGAGATCAAATCCATCAAGGTGCAAAGCTCTTTTTTTGAGTGCAAAACTTGAAAAAAAAAGTTGGCAACTAAAAATTTGATCCCTCTCAACTAAGATAAAACTAAACTGGTTTAAAATATTATTTTAATTTAATTTAATTTTTAATTTTAATTTTATGTTTATGCTTATATTATTTTTATGCCTTTAAATAAGTTACACCCCAGAAGAAAAAATTCATGAGAAAAATTTTGAATGGTAAAAAACAAAGAGTTCAAAAAATCACTCATACATACATAACATTACAACATCTCTTACAAACTAGATTAAAAAATATTTTTATATTTTAATTATTTTATTTCTTATATTTTTCGCAAAAAACTCCTTCACTCAACCATTTGCCAACAAATTGCTCTGTGTTAATTTTGTTCAATAATTCAAAAAGAGAATTTTTAAAACCATTAATTTTAAATGGAATAGGAATTTGTAATTTAATTAATATAAACTAATAAATCTATTTTATAGGTATATATTATACAATTTAACAATTTAAAAGTACGCATTTTTTAATTTTATTTTTTTATTATAAATTTAAATTTAGATTTAATAAAAAAATTTAATTTATTAATTATAATATAAAAAATATTAGTTAGAAATATAAATGGTGTGATATTTAAATAATTCTAAGTTAAAATGAAGTTATGTTGATACATATTATGCCATTCATAATTATTATGATTGTGAATTGATAAATTAGCATAATCATATTAGAAAATGATATACATTTAAAGTATCATTTTCCATGGTTTATATGTTAATCAATCTCAATCAACAAAATTTAAATGAGGCATATTGGAAGCAATATCATGGCCTATCAATAAAAATGACTTTTATTCATATATATATATATATATTAGCGCACAATTCTTTCTTGTTGTTTGTGATCATGATTCACATGTCATTGTCCTAATTATAATGAGGTCTAACCTACATAATTGAATTTAAAGTCTTTTTTAATTCTTTTATAAATATCCCATATTTTCTTGTTGTGGGGGATATTTATGGAAAATGATTATCTACCGTTTATAATCATTATGCACAACAAAGCTAAATAAATGAACCATAAAGCAACGAATTTGACAAGAAAACCTTGGCAAAGATCACCAATACTTGACGTCTCCACATCAACTCGCAGTGTTCCCATATCCCGTCCATAAACTACGATGGTTTCGCTTCAATAGGTTCAATGGACAATGAGGAAATTGAATATTGAAACATAACGATTTCAACTGGTCTAACAGCTCTAACGATTCCATTTTGGTCAAATTTTACTATCAGTCTGTTTTGTTTTCATATGATGCTGTTCTTCATTTCTGTGGCGGCAGGATTCTCTTACTATGCATTTCCTATATCTTTTGAAGATTTTGTTGTTGGTTGGCAGTAGGGTTTTTTTGTTGGTTTCATGGCAATGTCTTGCCATTTTTGGTGTTTTCTCTATGACTATGTTTCGCCAGATCTATATGAGACATATATTATTCCATGTGAATGTACATATATGCTTGTTTATATTTCTTATATAAATACAATCATGCTTTTTCGTCCTGAAAAACAGCTCGACATAAATCTAATCAGCATTTGATAAATAAATTTTTAATAAATTATAACCTCAATTATGCTTCATTCATTATTGTTTAATAAATTAAAAATAGGAGTAAACTCAATAAATTAAAAAATCATTCATATACTTTTTATATTATCTATGGGATGATGTATTACACCAAGAATATTTCCAAAGGATTAAATATCGGTCATGCATAATGTGATAATTTAAAATTCTTCAATTCCAATTCCAATTCCAATTCCAATATAAACCATAAACCATGTCTTTATTAGTCCCTGCCTGGGACTAATAGCGATCGATCCATTGTTGACCTACCATTACTTGATACTTTGACTGGTTTTTTTTCGGTGTTTTCACATTTTAACCTAAGTTTGATGCTCCCAATTTTATTCAACAAAATTTTACCCAAAGTTTTTGGTTCGGCAAACGATTGAGGTCTTATTGCAGCCTTCACGTTGCCTGATGCAAGTTTTATGTGGGCAAGTTCATTCATCAAAATTTTAACCAAAGTATTTCAAGGGAAAATATTCGACCTCTTATTGTAAGCTGCCCGATGCAAGTTTTATGTGTGCAAGTTCATTCATTAAAATTTTAACCAAAGTATTTCAAGGGAAAATATTCGACCTCTTATTGTAAGCTTCACGTACCTCGATGCACCAATGCTATTTTAACCAAAGTCCTATGTTATTTTAACCAAAGTCCAGTTGTGGCAAAGTCTTTTATCATGCAAATCTTTTTCCATATCCAAACAGTTTTATCGTGCAAAGTTTTTTCTATATCCAAAACGTTTTTAGAAGGGCATACATCCAAAGTTACTGCAGCGAATGTCCTTCCAAGATCCTTTCCACATGTCTTGCAAGGACCTTTCCACATGTCCTTTTGCATGCATGCAACATTAGTATTGTAAGCTCTAGTATTGTAAATAACACCATCCTTAGCTGGTGCATACCCGAGAGAGAGAGCTACCCGAGAGAGCAGTGCGCTGATTTTCACATTTCAAGACATTGTTGCTCGAACTTTGGCTTTGACAGCCAGCAAAGGAGACATTGTTGCTGCAACTTGAGGCTTTGAGAGCCAGCAAAGGAGAGGTGCAACGATTGGCCTTGAGTTTCTCCATCAATTTCATGAAGTTTACTGTAAACTTATTAAATCTCGCTTCCTTATTTCTTACAGTCTGTGTAGATTTCTCGTTTTCAGGTCTAGTTTCCCTTCTTGCATGCCGGTCTTTCTCACTGGGCTTGCATTCTGTGTTGCTTTCTCGTTTTCAAGTCTGGCTTCCCTTTTTGCATGCAAGCCTTCTACCTCATAAAAGGGCTAATGGCAGCGCTGCAGAAAGTGGAATTCGGGTGTTGTCAGTGCCAGGTAAGAGTTGTAGAATTATAAAATTTTGTTTCAAAATTTGCCTGTGTTTTCTTTTTATTTTACGTCATTTTATCTAGTTTGTAATTTTTTTAGCTGGAGGACTTGCGTATCAATGGGCCGGCTAAGAAATAGGGATAGGGATTTTCGTTTTTTACGTCAATCTGTGAGAAAGAATAGGAATCAAAATTTGTGAGTAAAGCTTTTATAGGAGTATAAAAAGTCATGCAGAGATAAAGTCTATATGAACGAAGAAGATAAAGTCTATAACATTTCTCTTTTAAGGCTTTTTGAAATATAAAACATTAGCCTATTAACTCGGCCACCCCTGTGGTTCTTTTCGGCTACGCCTGTTCGACATTTTTAAAGCAATTCGTCCCTAAGATGCATCATGATTAGGTCCTTCCTGCGATGCCTTCCGTCTGTCAATCTTGAAATACTTTTTCCTATCGGATTCTTTCCAATACAGATCGTTTTCCGATGTGGTTCTACGCCTCACATATTAGCAGGAAGTGTTCGGTCTCTACTTCTTGACTCGCATACGTGGCAAATATTCTTTGAGTTCCCTCCGAACTATCTCACGTTTTAACTTTTGTGAACTTGTTCTCACTTAAGTAGATATGCGTTTCCCCTACATGGTATATTTAATTTTAAACATTCTTGTATCTTGACCGTGCAAGATGGGTTAAACTAACTAACGTGGCATTGTTTCTTTTTTCTCCGATTTGCCTCCTCTGTAGCTGCGCTGTTTGTAGCTTTTCATCTCCCTTGTTTATTGGGATTTTGTTTTTTATTTTTCAACTTTTAATTCATTTTCTGCATAGGATTTCCCAATTTCTTCTTATAAGGACTCGTTAGATTTTACATATCAGTTGCCATCCATTTCAGCCACCCTTTCCCTATAAAGTATTATCTTCCTTATCACCTTCCGCTCATGAGGATATAGACTTGTTTCTGCTAACGTGATTTCATATGGGGTAGAGGCTTTTGTTTGGAGGCATGATATCATTATATACTTTTGTACTCTCTCTAGTTGGCTCCACTTGTTTCTTAGCATGATTAGATCTAAGATCTTGCGTCCTTACAACAACACGGGTGTTATTGGTGTCTGGAATAGAGCTGAGTGAAATACCATTTTTCACAGAATGAATGGCACCGACTCCCTCGCGATGACAATGCTCCTTGCAAAACCATTTCTGTATAAATAGAAAGAACTACATTTTTAATATGCCCGATTAGTCTCACTAAATAATCATATTGAGAATAAACAGACCTAGGTAAAGTAATTCTATAGGGAGTATAAGAAAAATACTTTATTAATGTAGAAATTGAATTTGGTCACTAGCAGTGAAAACTGAAGAGCGTCGAGAGGTGAGTATCGATAGAGAGATGGATTTCACCACCAAATACATTGGTAACTCTATTTCATTGTTATCACAAATGAAGAAAAGTAAATTAAGCGAGAATTTCATCGTTTATCCTTTCAAATGATTTTCAGGGATGAGAGCCTGCAAACAATATTTTTGTTCTACAAAGAAAAATCCCAGTTCAGGAATAATGTATCAGGCATGTTATTCATGTTATTGCATTTGAGAAGAATATAGACATTTAGTTGCCACATGAAAGTGGAATAGTTGATCACTCATGCATTTAGAGCTCCTTTTTTCAGAGATAAACAAATCCTTTGTTTTGTCGTTGGAAGACAAAGTGCTCGACATGTGTTCAGGCAAATGCAGGAGTAAGTTGCCTGTTCATATTAGGATTTTTTTGTCGTTGGAAGACAAAGTGCTCGACATGCATTCAGGCAAATGCAATGCAGGAGTAAGTTGTCTGTTCCTATTGGCCCATCGCGATAATGGGAATATATATACTTTGTCTATATATTTCATTATAGAAAACTCATGGACTTGCGGCTCAGCTGGTCCTGCTAATAATAAAGGTTACTAGACTCATTTACACAGCATGCTCAGATATAGTAAATGAATATAAATTGTAAAATCTATGAAGCAATTGTTGCGTGCCTGAATGTACCACACAAATTATTCCACTACCTTAATGATCACTGGAAAGCCAGGCCCAACAATGCATATAAATCATTCACAACAGAACTGTTTGGTTCTGGTCAAATGATAAATCGTTCATCTTTTCCGCATGTCATATTTTTGTTTTTTCCACCAACGTTTACTTTCAGTTATCCGAGGGTTCTCTTCGTACATATGTGGAGTGACCTACCTACACAATCATTGATCACATTACCATTGGAATCTTTGAGTTGCTTCTAATATATCGTGTGTTATCTATCCATTAATGGGCAGGGTAACATCCATAATCATTGACCACTTTACCGTTGGATCTTTGAAACGGATCTTTGGGTTGTTTCTAATATATAGTGTGATATCTATCTATTAACGTTCTATATGGTGTGATATCTATCTATTAATGTGTAGAGTAGTATATGTCCATTAATGTCATCTATTCGTTTATTTCCAATGTTTAAAACTTCTTCAATTGTAGTTTTTACCTGCTGTATTGCTACTTGGACCGCTTTTAGCCGTGGTTGCTCTTATCAGGCATATTCACTGGATTTTAAGGGGAACTCGGATTTCTTCAACATGATTTATGGCAGCTGAGCGCTCTAGTTGTTGGGGGTGATTTACACATATTTTGACTGATTTATACCCTAGCACTGTAGTTGGAGGTTCCTTTGTTGACAAACACATCAAGCAATTATAAAATGCAAACAAAAAATAAAAATAAAAAATTCATTATATGGAAAGACAGGAGGGATAACTAAGAACCAAATATTTAGCGTCGATGAACCACAACTGACCATAAAATTATTACAATTGCATTATGAATTTCAAAGAAACGCAGAGAGAAAACATGTATATATATATATAATATCATTCAACTTGAAATATTTACGCAGTATTAAACGGGGCAAGAAGCCTAATAACCTCGTTATTAAAGAGATCCCATCCCAAATCACTTACTTGAAAGTTTGCACATACCTTACTCATAGAGTACCATCAATATGTTTGCAGTAATATAACACTTAGTGTTTTGATATATCCCAGTTATCTTTGTTTGACTTGTGTAGAGAAATACATTCATTATGCCTAACTTTGTTTGACTTGTGTAGAGAAATACTTTCATTATACATTGAATCTGCAAGGCCAACTAAGATAACAGCCATAATTCATGCTCTTTTGCACCTGATGTAGATTTGTATTTTTCAATAAACATACTTCTCCAAGAAGTGGCTTCGTCGAAGACTCGATACAATCCAGCTGACCATGTCTCCAAGCACCATATCAAACCAAACTTTTGGCTCCTCACAACTATGAACCAAGAAAGCTAACCAGCTTTTGAACTCAAAATTTTACTCCACTCCTAAAGAGCATCTGACGTAGTTTAGCTTAAAGTTGAAATATTTATCTCTGCAGCTAAGTTGAACTTATGTTCGAACATATGAAATATACGCATGAAATGCTGGTCACTATAGGTCCAGCCATTCACAAGAGAGTATTCAACCTTCAGCCACAGGTAATGGCAGGATAGAACTCTACAACTTAGCATTGATAAAAGGGTTTTCGGGACTCTCCGTAAGAAGAGGAAGAAATCTCTGCACTCTTGATATATGATTTGTTAGATCTCAACATAGGTGGAATCAGAATCCGACCTGACCGTGCTCTTCACTTCAACATTATATGAAGAAACTTTATTCTACAATTGAAAATCATCATATGAGGGTATTATCTTTGGAGCGTTGGACGAGCGTATTTTATCCTTGGCAGACTGTGCAAAGCCATCTGATGTCTGCATAGTATTTCCAAATGCTCTCCATGCAATAGAACCAGCAGAATGCCTACAACCATTGGCCATAGAAGTCTTTTCTTGAATGCTCGGACTTCAAATAAGAAATATTACCTCGCCTTTGGCTGTGTGTGTAAAGGAGTGTTTCCCAATGGCTATCAAGTATCTTGACCAAGAAAGAAAACAGGATTTTACATGTACCACTTTTTGTCATGTCCTTCCAAATCTGAGAACTCTTCCTAGTTTCCTGTTATAAATTTATTTGCTCTTCCTTCTCACTTATGGTTTGAAGACACCTAATAAAAGGTCCATTTGGTTTTATTTTTTAATCTCACATTGTTCAATAGCTCTTTTGGGTTGATGAAATCGATAACACCTACAAGTATGCTGATAATTGTTGATGACTGTTATTTAGGAACTGGTTACCTGCTTATCGTATTTGTATTTCTTCCTTTTGTATTACTGTAACTTTCTTCTTCAATGTTCGCCATTGATTTCTTGACCTTTGACGTGTTACTTCCAACTATGCAGTCGCTGGAAATGAATGGGAAATATTTATGAAATTTCCCCCGTAAAAGTGAAGACTATGTTCAATATGCACTACCATCCTGGACATTTAAGAACTTTAATGAATAATGTATTTTTAGGCACATATTATGTTGACCAGGAAAACATGCGTTTGATGTTGGTAACCAAAGCCACCTAACAGTGCAAGTGAAAAGTCTTAGCCTTCTTATATGTTACATGCGTTGTAGCTAGATGACCCGCCTAAGCGGGAGTGGAGGCAAAGTAGCTTACCTGCCAGCACTCTCTAGAATTATTGCCAAAGTAGCTATCTGCTAGTCAACAACCCGTGACGAAGAAAGCGAACCAATATGTCATAGATATGAGGCAACGCACAAGTGAGTGAAATCTCTTGTTTGGTGATGAATACTACTTGTGGAGCCTCTTTGGTGCGAGTGGAAGGTTTTGCTTCAAAATACCGAGTCACATTGTAATTTGGCAGCTCTCAGCTTAAACCCCTTTTTGTATCCATCCGAGATATAAATATCTGAGTGTTCGTCATCCCTTGCAAACAACTACATAGAGTTGTGTTTTTATAAACTCTTGGGAAATGATTTTCATGTTCAAGAGGCCTTTAGCAATCTAGCTCCATCAGCGTATAGGTGTTTAATCCATTAGCGTATAGGTGTATATTAAACACACAAGGTTGTCAATTTTTTCAGTTCTGTCAAGGATATATTGCCCAAAAAAGCCTATAGCAATCATTCAGGAGGGTATTATTTTATCTTCCATTGCATACTTCAACTGGAAGTACAGGTAGGGAATGACAGACATCTATAGTCTGAATTTTGTCCATTGATTGGTAACAATTCTTAACCTAATTGTTGCAAATTAGGTTGCAAAACTTGCAATATCTGTTGATATGGTAGAGTTGCAATACTTGTAATATAGTGCATTTATGTTATTTCGGGGAAGATGTTCCTCGGAACTTGTAAAGCATCATAAATAACTTAATATCATTTTTTTAAACACTTGTTGTTAGCATAGCATCCTTTAATATTTCAGACCCGGCAGGCACTGCCGCTGCGTGCAACCCTTGTTGTAATTAATGACCATAAATAATTATAAAAAACAAATATATAATATAGATAGATATATATGATTTATTACTTATTATTCTTAATTATATATAATCATATTATCTTAAGTCAATGAGTCACATTAATGATACAAATATGAGACAAAATTACAATATCTTTAAGGCAAAGCTAAAATATCTTTTTCTAAATGTAAAAAATAAAATAATTTGTTTTTTATTGTTATTTTTTAATACAAAAGTAGCTTCATACTTCTAAAAAATTAATTTTCATAAATATAAAATTTAAATTTCTATATTTTAAAAAATTGTAGTCAGATGTATTTTTTACAATACAATATAATTTCTTGGATGTGTAATGTACAATTTACACTCGATAACGATAAAATGTAAGATCCCAAACATTTAATTAATCAATAGATCTGTGACGTTTAAGTGTTTAAGTGTGCTAATAAAATACTTTTAACAAAACACTAAACGCTAAGGGATTTAGAAAGAAAAATGCAACCCCTTATTTAATTAATTACTGCAAATAAATCATACTAGATTGATAACATAGAAACCCTTGCCAATGGCATGCAAGCTTGCCCATCAAATGAGAAATCAAGACATTGAAGCACAATCGTGGACCCCGTATGGATCCACCAAAAAAATTACACCCATGGGGTTTTCGTCCCTGGGATCAAATGGGAATTAGCCACGCCAAGTTCTCAAGAAAAACAAAATAACATAGATAAAATTTCAATGATCCAAATGTCTAGCTCCTATCCCCTTTAATAGACTTGACAGACTCTCTAGAAACCTTATTTTATTATTTCCCTTGAAAATGAAGGAAAATACCATGCGCAGATCCCATGGGAAAATACCATGGGTACATTCCATCCACGTTAACCATATTAAGAAAATGGAATATTACAAATCCTCCCACCCAAAGATTGCTTTCCCTCAAGCAACCAACTTCTATCCACATCAAAAGCGAGTGTATACTAATACCAGGATCCCATACAAACCAGTGTGTTATTCCATGCCTCCATGCTAAATGATCCTGAATGGATCCTTCGATACCTGGATCCCAAACAATCCTCCGGCTAACCCTGCCCTCAATAGATTCACTTGGATCCCAAAATCTCCTCTACCCAATCCTGCCCTCAATAGATTCACCTGGATCCCAATGCCACCTAAATCCTGGGACTTATTGGTTATGGTACCATTTTATCCCTCCATGATTGCCCATGCCTAAGGGCCCAAGCTATAATATGCTCTTGGCTAAGGGTATCCTCTTAGGAATCATCCCATCAATAAAGTTCCAACTCATAATATCTCACCAATCCATCCCATGGGAAGGATCTAATGCATTTATTCTTGCACATGGAATAAGTCTACTATGTTGATCTTCCCAATGCTCAACTCATGTTGCTCCACCCAGTCACCCAATATGATCCATTTGGAGAACTTTGCCCTACTCTCCCTAATGTATAAAGGTGGGTTGGTAGTGCCACAAGGCCTATCTATGTACTCATCTAGAGGGTTGCTTTAGAACTCCCAAATGTATTCCTCCTTCTTCCTTGTGAGGAACTTGAGACATTCCTCTACACTAGACAAGTTGGTCGCTAAATTAGCACATACCCCTATGAGCTCCTCAATTTTTCTGTTCTCCTGAAAAATAATGTCTCAGTCTGTCCAAACTCTCGACTTCAACATCATAAGATGTGTCTTGAAATGTACGATGTTTCCCTGGAAATTCTCTACCAGTGATTCTAGTGCCCTGTTGAATGTCTCTGTACTTGTTTGCATCAGATGCCTAATGACAACAACTTCAACTTGAGCCTTTGATCGACTCTATGGGAATCGTTAATTTTTCACATTATGTTTGTCATGTTGCTCCTTATGATCATGGCCATCATGTTGGTTCACTAATGTTGGCTTGTCACTCAAGTTTCCATGGCCTCCTCCATCCGTGAAGTTAATATATTGCTTATCCTCTCCAATTGTCAAACATAGATGCGCTAGTGGACTACTATCTATACTTGACTACTCATATTCTTTATGGACATCCCCTAAAGACATATGGACTTATTTGTATAGGATTCTACCTTATCAATACCATTAGGTAGAATTATGATTCCAAATGCTTGTCATCCTACAAGTATCCCTGAAAAATATCACATTGGTTCTCACCGTCCTAAAAACCAATAGACCCAACTACAGAAGACTCCCTGTGATATGAAGGAATCTCCTCTTGTTTTTTCCTTGATGCCTCCTTCCTATCACCTAGACATGAATGGTTAAGTGTCCAAGGTCCCTTGCAGATAAAGCATAGTCCTCTCTTTCTTAGTTCATTCTTGTTGTAGGTTTTAATATCTTTGTTCTTGCTTCCTCCATCAATTATTTTAAGCTCCTTCATAGTCAGCATCCTTCTGACAAATTTTATTTTTTGCATGACAACTTATTCACTAGAACATAGGAAAATGGTGATATAATCAGTTCCATCCTCCAAATGGTCAATAGTTTGGATCTCAGTATCCTGCATATGTCGTCATCTCCTTCTAGGAACAAGGACACAATATTTTGCATGCTTGTTTTGACACAGTATGAATGAGTTGATGTAATGCTGGTGAAAATGGTCTGTAGCAACTGAAAGATTAAGTTGTCACATTTCAGATTCAGCATGAATGTGCCAAAGTTGAACTCTGCCATGAGTTCTAATATTCTACACCACTTCTGAAAGGTAGGAAGCATGTTGTTGTTCAACCCATGAAGGACTTCTACTATCTGCTGCAATATCTCCCTCATGATGTCATTATTGCAAGGTAGTAGTGGCGATGTTAAAGCTATGATCCTATTGAGACAAGAGGAATTTGTGAGCCTAAACTCTTCACAAGGATGTTCCCAAGGTTTGGTTTGTATCAATGCAAGAATGGATGGCTTGAGATCCCAACTGAGTTTCTTCCATTCTGGTTGCCCTACCTTGGATAGACATGTTTCTAATTCCTCCAACTTATGAAGGTCTATGGCTTACTTTGTTTGAAGAAATTCAGATTCAAGTGCGAAGAGCTTAGATCCTCTTCCCTACCCTTCCTTCGCTTCCCATGGGCGCTTTTGTTGCAAAATGGCATAGAATCTTTTCAAGAAAGGTCTACTTCTCTGACCATTATTTTAATCTAAAGAGATATTGCTGCATAAAGGGCCATATATTTTATCTAGTTCATCAATAAGTTTTTGTGTGTTTTCTAGGGACTCTTCAAGGCCAATTTTCCCACACTAGATATTGTACTATACCCAAGAAAGATAGCAATAATATTTTGATATTCCTTAGTCAAAATATATTAGATATTTTCCCAAGAAATTAAAAAGAACCACACATAAAAAATTTCTCCCTAAGACACAATTATTATTTTAATGCCCAAAATATTTCTCCACACATATTATTTTAATGCCCAAAATATTTCTCCACACATATTGGCAGAACTTTTAATATGTTTGAGAGTTTCATTAACAAATGGATACATTACCAAATACATAACATAATTATTATACCCATTAAATATAAATAAAATAAGCATAACACTCATTCTTTCTGCATTACTTATCTCTTCCACTTATCATCTCTCATAACTTTCATATGTTTCATCTTTATACCATTTCTATTCCATGTTGAATTCAAGGCAATATGTATGAAAACCATTCCACCCATATTCAGGCTATAATTCAATTCATCGATTCCCACTTGGCATTCAAAGTAGACATTTCATATGGTGACATCTCTACCATTCTGAGTGCTATCTCCTTCAACAATTAAATCACACACTTCTAGAAAATAAGAGCACCATATAAATGGAAATAATTTTTAGTATTTTGCGGACCCCTGTACAAATTCAAATTTGGACCAACGGTTTTCTTGGCCGTAGTTAATTCAACCTCCAAATGATAGGAACACAGCCAATATTTACCTTTCACGTCAACTTGGTGTTGCAATTTTGTGGTCTGCAAAATTTCTGGCTCAGCCGGAATTATTGCAACCAATGATACTTAGATATATTTAATCTCCACTTATTCAATTTGCTTGGAGATGCTACTAATAGACTTGTTAGCACTCCGTAAATTTTCCTAGGTTGAGGAGATAAATTTAAGAGAACCACAAAACCACTTTTAGGCTAGAACCTAACCCCTCTAGCCTTGGAGAGGGCTCTCTCACTTAGGTTGTTCAACTACTATGATATTAGGTTATATATAGTCATCAATAAGGTATTATTTTCAAATGTTTGCTGGTAAGAAAGGAGACAGATCCATCGGGCATGGAGTCATGTCAAATTTATTATTTGTCCAGTGATAAGATGAAGAGAGAAAGGGATTTTCCACAGGGGTAAGGTAGGCAGTATTGGTGATGGAATTGATTCGTTGTAGGAGGGTGAGTGTGAGAAAAAATGGAAACAACACCAAGGGTATCAAACTATAGATAAATTATGATTGTTGTTTTAAGAAGAAAACATAGATCACTTAGTAAAACTAAATTAGGGCACTTTTTAGATGAATTATGAGATAAAAATTTGGTTCTTTCAAGAATGAAGACATACATTTAAGAAATGTAAAAGCATAAGAAAAACTTACAACATGAAATAATCACAACACCAGTAATATATGCCACTGGAATCCCTGCAAATCACCTTATGTCTTTAATTCACTAGGAAAAATATTTAAAAAATACAATGCACAAAAAGTTTCTTTCTCCCCTATCTGACCAACAATACTTTTTACATTCATATTCATGAATTATATACAATATTCTCTTCCTAAGTTAAAGGGGTCTAAATCCATCCTTTTCCCAAAGATAGGAAGAGGTTACAATGCTTTAGGAATAAAATATTTGGAAAATTTCCCATATCCTACTATCTACGGTTTGGTTTTTAACTAACCCAAAATATGCTAACTGAAGAGAAAATCATGGTTTTGGGTAGAAAAATATTCAAAATTCATCATCCAAATCAGCTTTGAATCAATTATTCCAAGTTATAGGTCCAACAAGTCAAATTTCAAAAATTCTAGAACTCTGTCAACAAAATTGGCTTGGCAAAATTGTAAACAATGGGTCTCAAAGTGACACATGTAATTCCCAACCCATAATACCTATGTGAAAAATGAGATAGGTTTTTGTAATTTGTCTGTATTTTAGAAAAAAACCTCTTTCACTTTTTCAAAATTCATCTCCCTTAGGTCATAAACAGATTTTTAAGTGAAACTGTCAAAAACACAAAGTATGCTACGAATCTTCTAGTTTTGTAGCGACTTTCACAACATTTCAAATTTTTCATATTTCCAGCCTATCTATGACAAAATGAAACTAATGGGTTGTCTTGGAATTTCCCTATGAAGGTTATAAACCTATTAGAGAGCCCCAAAACTTAAAACCTGGCTTCAAACCACCATCTCCCTTTTGCTATCAAATTTGCAACAACTTTCACAACACTGCACCTATGACTGATATTTTTTTAATATATCCTAAACAATTAATCATATTGAGCTTATTTTTAGTTAGAAGGTTAATATCATCCTAATGATTCTCCACAAACAAATTGATCCAAACTCGACTTACATATTTCGATAAAATCTAAAAATGGTTGTAGATAATGGTGGCTTGTTTTTCAAAAACCGTGAAGCATTTTGGGTTGAAATTAATTAATTTTATTCATCTCACCCCCATGCATCTATTGTATAACTTTCAAGTCAAATGGGTACATGGTTTAAGAGATATAGTGAAAATACGTTTGCGCAATACTCTAATCTTGAACTATCTATGGTCATCCTTTGAACAATTGAAGCCTATGGGTTGGTGTGGAATGATCCATGCAACATTGAAAATCCATCAGATAAGTTGTAAACCAAGCACATACCTTCAAGCTTCAAAAACTCTCCTTGTAGCAAAAAACACAACAAACTCCAAATTTCTAACTTTTACTTCCTTCGCTTTGAAATTTAGTGAAAACTATTTAGTGAGCTACAAGTGTTGACCCTAGCCCTGAATCTTCTCATAGGATGCAACAAAACCAACTTGTTCAAATGGTACCCTAGTGGTAAGGTCACAGTTCACTAGACTAAGCTCTTGGGGTTCATATCGCACAATATGTCTTTCTTTTTGGGGTTTCCATCATCAAATATACAAGTTCTACAATCTCTTCAAAATAGGATATGATGATCTTCAAAGGTGGATTATGTTGTATGGTGGAGGAAGGGAACTTTTGCAGCAAATAAGGGAGTTTCGTAGTAGATAAGGTAAATATGCAACAAGAATTGACTAGGGTTTGGGAAACAAAAAGCAAAGATCTGATTGTTTTCACTCAAATAAAAATCAAAGGAAGAGTGTGTATAGTTCACAAGAATACTAAATGTAGTGGGAAAATAAAATACGTGCACATAGAGAGGTAGTAAAATCTTTTAGTAGAAATTTGCGCAGCAAAACACCTGACAATTATAGCTTAGGGTGGAAAAGCTCTAAATTGTTTTGATTAGTTTGACACGATAACGTTTGGCACATACAACATAAAAAACCTTAGAGGAGTGAGAGGAACCCTTATGACCGATGTGATAATTCTTTGAAATGTGCAGTGATTTCCTCAGTTTCGCAACATCCTCGGTTTCATAGCATTCTCAGTTTCGCAACATCCTCCAGCTTCTGCCAGAGTTTGAACTTGCAGACATCCAACACTCCTTCCTTCGACCTATGAATTGTTTTCATAGCATGTGCTTTGAATGAGAGATGAGAGTAACAACACCTCTAAGATATCTGCATTTTACAAAGATTTTCTTTAGTCTAATGATTATCCACTTTATTGATGTGGGAAATGATAAGTGATTTTTTGTAATGATGACACCATGATATCATGACATGACTGACCATAGATTCCCATAACTGTCAAGACTAATCTAACTAACTCATGATGAATAAAATCTTTCATGACATGACCTTCAAATACCCTTTCATGGTGACCAATGGCCCCTTATGATTAACTTTTTAATGATGATCCATCATGACATTACACTTTGAATTATACAAATAGACCCCTTTTTACTAAAACAATTTACATGACACTCAATCAAAAACTAGACCCCTTTTTTTACAATAGACCCCTCTAAACCATATCACTCATGAAACAAAAACTGAGATTTAGAAAATGACCTCAAAAGAATAGTAACACCAAAATGGATGAGATTCCTATAATATAGGACCCTAACAAGAGTGAAGGACTTGACCCTCCATGCACAACCCACTCGGTCTTTTAAATTACAATGAACTTGTTGTACAATGATGTGCGGTTTAACGGTAAGTCTACTTGGGTGAAGCTCAAGAGACAACGGTTCAAATCTCATTGAGTACATGACCTACTATGGTGGCGACTCAAGAGTAGATTCCCCACCCCCGCCTTGGTGACATGAGAGTCTTGCTTTGCTAAAATCATAGGATCTTAGTATATCGACTTGCAGGTGGTTGGATGTACTCTTGGTGTTATAGTGGCAGCTACGAGGATTGATCCTGGGTCTCCCATAGATTAGGACTGGTAGTTACTGATTCACCATGCGGTTAAAAAAAAAAAATTACAATGAACTTGTTGTTGTATGAATAGTGTCTTCAAGAAATTGCAGCCACAACAACAAATTAATTAAAATTCCAGCATTTAGAGGGATATGACTACATAGCTATACATACTTAAACTACAACTTTCCATCCTTAACAATAGATTGGCCTCGATGACAATAAAGAGCATCAACCTCCACTATCTGCTCAGGGGTTCCTGCACGACTTATGCTCGGCACCGTGATCAGACGAAGAGATGGTCTCTCAAACTTCACACTACTGATACTTCAAACAATATCTTTTATCAATACTCACTTCTTGGGCTCCAGGTTATGCAAATAGGGAATGACCATTTGACCAAAATTCCTCGCTTAACTGGTTGTCTTTTGAATTCGGCGGAGCCATAACTACCTGGTGTTGCGCACACAATATGGCCCATCATCCCTTCAACTCTGATTGAACAATGACCTCTAATGTTCCCATTGTGGCAATATATAAGACGATAAGTTTACTTGGGCAAAGCCTAGGAGACCGTAGTTCAAATCTCATTGAGTACACTAGCCTGCTGTGGTGGATGCTTAAGAAGCAGATTCTGTTAGGGTCCCACCCTAACCCCCTTATCTATGTAATGGGACCACGTCATAGCCAAGAGTCAATAAAGCCCATATTAATAATTGTAAGTGGTTAATCCGCAATTAATAACGGAACCACAGTTAGTTGCAAATGGATCGTAGTATTAGATAGATGGTATTAATAATACACGGTATTGGCCCGTGGTATTGCACGTAGGAGTCATATATAAAGGATAGAAACTCCCTGCGAGGAGCATCGTGTCTTATTTTGTAATCGAGCTCTGCTCCAGTGGAGGTTGCCCCCTCGAAGAGGCAAGTGAACATTACTCTCTGAATACTAAAATCATTGCTATTCTGTGTTCTGGGTATCTTTTCTTCGCATATTCTATGTTTTGGGTCTCTTTTCTTCGCATATTCTGTATTTGGGTATCATTTGCAAGTTAAGAGCATAACAGAACAACCAAAGAGGTACAAGGGGATAATTCCAAAAAAACACCTAGCTGATCATACGAATTTTACGGACACTATAATGATATCACAATAGGGTCGAATAAAGGATTCAGAGGATATATAACTAGTCCAAGCTGACCGTCAGTAGTCAGCAAACTCTCAAGAGTTTGGACAGGATTGTCTGGAGATTCCGAGCCAGTATCAGCAAGTGACCCAGTATTTGAAGTAGGAGGAGGACGAGATGACAAAGATTGAATGCATAGAACGATTGTGAGTTCAACACCTTGGTCCTCGAGTGACTCTAGTAATTCAGGAAAAGGCTCCTTAGACAATCTTTCAGCTGAAGGAGAGGAAGAGGAGCTAGGTGAACCAGATGGTTCAACCATGATGACCTTGTCTTAGTTAACAAGAAAAGAGAGATATAAACTTCAAGGATTTAAAATTTTCTTTAGGGAAAACTCTTGATTTGGTCTAGAAAAGACTAACAGGATGTTATGAGATTATGGACAACCAATTTTTAAAGATGCATAAATAGACTAGTGCTCTTTCATATTTTAAGGGTCAAGAAAGAAACAAAGATGACGCTATCACTTTCGATTGGAAATGTTCCCGAAAGGACAAGCGCTTAAATGATATTTTAAGTTTAATGAGTCAAAAAGATCAAATTACTGCTCTGGATGATCTAGGTAAAAAGGATTACCAAGCAATCATGGACTGCAGAATACCTACCAGTGAACCAAGAAGTATGGGCAGACAATCTCCTCAAATGTTGTGTTTGGTGTATCATGTTTGCAATGTAGCCGACTCGGCTTCCTATGGATAAAGGATTGCAGCCTAGAGGGGTTTCCCATTATATACTCGATAGTATGGGGAGCACAAATCCATACTAGCATTGTCTAGTATCGAAGCTAACGATAGCTGCTAAGTTTAAAGACGCCAGAACACGTCTCTAGCCTAGACCTTCTAGATGTGATCGTTAGGTTTCAAATGTGCATTACGTTAATTGAGTTCAATTTAAAGTTTATCTTTAGTCATGTCTCAGTTTTCAGACCTTAGCGATGCGACTTGAAAAACCCATAAATGCAGCAAAATTAGACAAGACCCTTTCAATTCGATGAATTTTCTACACTAGAGAGGGTAGAAAACACACAATCGAATGAAAACAACCAAGCAACCAAAAGCAGAATGATTTTTCACTACTTCACTTTTTAATAAAATAAACTAATGAAAAATACATTCCATTTCCTAATTACCTGACAAGTACACTTTAACAGTCCTTTCAAAAGTGAAGAGAATTATTTTTCTTTTCAAATGTCAATGCAATCCTAGTCTTCAATGATGCTAACTACTGTAACATATTGATGCAGCATACTAGAATTTTATACTTTTCATGAAATGACAAAATGAATTTTCTCATAAAACACTTCAATGAAAAAATTTTCGAGACAATTAGCTCTAAAACAAATGAAAAACAAGAAAAGATAATATCTTTCAAACTAATGAAACAACAACTTTACCAAAAAACAACACAAGTAATGTGATCCATGCTAGAAAAGAAATGTTTAGACAAGCAAATGAAAAAAATTTCAAGCTTCTGTAATGGAAGTCAAAGCCGTAGAAGGACCATAAACGAAATGCAAGGAGTAAATGCACCAACAACTTCACTTATTGAGTTCACAATCAGTTGAATGGATGACAACCTAGATTCCCTAGCGCCACTAACCGTCCAATGACCCAAGAAATCAAGTGAAAAGATGACAAATCAACAAGCAAACAAACCAAGTGAAAAGTAGCTTTCTAGTCAAGAAGAAGACGATCTAAAAAGCTTACAGGGTCGAAATCATGAGAGAAAAATGAACTAGCCAAGATTTGGGGCAAACCCTAATCTTCACTTACAGGCACCGACACAACTGCCTAACTGATAACAAGTGTCAGAAGGGGGTTGACATGATTGTTTTTCAGCATATCACGGTAATCGGTGTGACTATCAGTGAATTAAGCACACTGAGCGAGGATGCTAAGAAAAAAATAACAATTTCCAAAAGTTGAGACCAGACTTGCTATTATGAATTTCAAACCCATACTAGTAAGCAAAGGAAAACAAACAAAACTAAAGGGAAATGGTGAAACTAGAAAAGTTCACAGAAAACCATGAAATTCCTAGCAAACAAAGAGAAGGATTGGATCCCTAGTGGAGTCGCCAATTTCTAGTGAAGTAAAATTATGAGTGCAGACACAAACAATTCCTCTAGCCCGATAATGGGTCTAGCCACAACCGATACATTCTATGGAATATTTCCTTAGGTTATAAACAATTAAGAGGGCCTACCTCTTAGTATGCTTATCCTGTTTGGTGATGAACTTGCTTGCTCACTCTAGCTATCTCCTATTTCCTTCTTCAAACACCTAAAACAAGTAAACAACAACAAACAACAACCATGATAATAGAAAAATTGTAATTCAACCTACTTAACAAGTTAAGAAGCATTAAGCCATAAACATGTGAGATGACACATTATGTACGAAATCAATCAATAGTTGCATATATATTGAATTAAGAAGAGATTACAACCATTTTCTTGATGTTGTTGTTCTCCTACGACAAGACCAGGTTCCCACACACTTCCATTAGAATTCCATGATGACCTCAACAATGATAGTTTTAAGGCTCTTCCCTTTAGGTTTAACACTAAACCAAATTCACACTTCTCCCTCACACACAACTAGAGAGCTACAACTATGAATAGATTGTTGTTTACTCCAAACTTAATTAGCACTAGCACACCAACATTAACACTTCAACCCCTATCTTGTGCTTGGGAAAAAAGCGAGGTTTATATAGTATGAATGGATGGGAGATGGTTCCTCTTCTCATGGGAGGTCTTATCTCTTGAAGTAGTTGCATCCTTATAGGGGAAAAGAGCCCAAACTAACATCCTAAACTCCATTTGGCTCAACCATTTACCAGACTTCCGTTACGAAGCTTCTAGAGATGGAAGTTTCAAATGCCTTATTTAAAAAAAAATCCAAAATAGGATTGGCACAACTTAAACAAAGCTCAACCGCTCCGGTCGGTGCTAGGGACAGTGTTAATCACTGCATATCAGCGCAAGGACAAGGGCCATTAGCGTCGATCTTGTAAACTGGGAAAAATAGAATATTTTTGGGAAATTGTGCAAAAGGGAGTTGTTCTGTTGATGAAGAGAGACACAATGGGAGTTTCTTCATCAAGGGAAAGCATGTAGGGTTCACTCTAGAGGTCCTCCAGGATCAAGGAACAAGGAGTACAGGAACAGTGACAAAATGTTGTTAATAGGAGTGAGTTTGAGAAAACTTTTAGGAAGAAGTATATATCTGAAACGTATTATGATGTCAGGGAAAAAGAATTCTATGATTTGAATATGGGATCTATGACCAATGAGGAGTAAAATAGCATATTCTTGGATTTTTTTAGATATGTACCTTATATTAAGGAGGAGAAAGCGAAGATTCAAATACTCATCAGTGGGTTGTCAATATCATTCAAGGACAAGATTGAGTGTGATGGGCCTAGATCGCTAGAGGAATCCATCAGAAATTTCAAGCATTATTATGAAAAATCAAAGGGAAAAACCTAGACTAAGAAATATTGGAAAGGTAGTGAGAAGAATAAGGGACAATGGGTTAAAAAGAGAGGAAAGCCATAGGGTAAAGATGGCAAGGAGAATGTAGCACCGCATAAAAATTTCAATGCATCTTACATAGGACAAGGATTTCAATATGAGCAGTAGAACAAGGGTGATGGAAGGAAACCTTTACAGTATTGGACTTGTGGCAAGGATCATCATAGGAGATATTTTCCACATCACCAGGGTGGAAAACCAAATATTTATAGTGCTCAGAAGGCACAAATAGTGGGGGATGTTGGACAAAGTATTCCTCGTATTTACGCATCATTGGATAAAAGCCAAGCGGATCACCAGACATCTATTATCGAGATGGAAGGTAAGCTTTGTGATCAATTTGTTTCTATTTTGATTGACCTTGGATCTAATTGTAGTTATATCAGTCCTGAACTAGTGTATAGGTGTGGTTCGAATAAAGAAGTGCATGTGGAGTCATGTTAGTGAAATTGGCTACAGGTACTAAGTAAAGAGTTCATCACTGGGTAAGAGCTTATGCATTTGAGTTGAACGATATGTTGACATCAGTGCATCTAAATGTGCTTCCATTGGGATCATACAATATGTTGTTGGGTATGGATTGGTTGCACATTCATGGGACTAATGTGCATTATTATGACAAGGCTATTGAGAATGATGATGGATAGAAGAAAATATTGCAGGGTAATAAGAATCCTACATCAATGAGGATGGTCACAGCGATGCAGGAAAAGTGCAGTGCTAGAAAGGATGTGTATTATTCGCAGTTCAGATTTATAGTGCTAAAGATGACTGCGTTGAGGATGTTGAGGTCTTGAAGAGGTATCTGGTTTTGAAACACTTTTAGGATGTATTTCTAGCAGAGAATTCAGAGTTATTGCCTCATAGGGAAGTGTAATTTTCTATTGAGTTGATGTTGGGACTAGCACCAGCTTCAAACACACCGTAGAGGATGAGCACTCTGGAATTGGTGGAACTGAAGTTTCAGTTGAAGGAAATGCTTGAAAAGGGATACATTAGGCCAAGTGCATTATCGTGGGGTGAACCAGTATTGTTTGTGCAGAAGAAGGATTGTACTCTCATGTTATGCATTTATTACAGGTAGTTGAATAAGGTAACGATCAATAATAAGTACCCTTTCCTAAATATTGATGATGTTTTTTTACTAGTTGAAGAGAATTGGAGTGTTCTCAAAGATTAACTTCAAATCAAGATATCATCAGGTATGAATCAAAGAAGAGAACATCTACAAGACTACTTTTCATACTAGGTATGGGGATTATGAATTTTTGTGGATCCTTTTGGTTTGACTAATGCTCTAGATACCTTCATGTGTTTAATGAATAGTGTGTTTCTTCCTTATCTGGAAAAGTTTATGATCGTGTTCATTGATGACATATTGATATATACTAAGAAAGAGGAAGGGCATGCAGAACATCTAACAGTAGTGTTGAAATTGGTAAGAGAGCATCAGTTGTATGCCAAAATCAGTAAATACAATTTCTTTCAGTCAGAAGTTCATTATTTGGGGCATGTGGTTTCCTAGGAATGTGGAGGAGGTCAGATCATTCATGGCATTAGCAGGTTACTACAAGTAGTTCATCAAGAACTTCTCACAGATTGTCTATCATATTATAGTGTTGTAGTGGAAAGGAAAGAAATTTTAATGGACAAAGGAATTTGCAGTCATTTTTGAGCAGTTGAAATGATTGCTTACAAATTCACTGGTATTGAAGATTGTAGATCTAGATAAAGAGTTTTTGGTATGTAGAAATTCTTTCCAAAGAGGACTTGGTGGAGTTATGATGTAGGAAGGACATGCATTGTTCTACGAGTCAAGGAAACTAAATGAGCACCAACAGAATTATGTGAAACAAGAACTTGAGTTGTTAGCATTCATTCATACACTAAAGATGTGGAGACACTATCTTCTTAGTAGGATATTCATCTTTATGGGTGATCATAGTGGATTGAGACACTTATTTGACCAACCTAATCTGAATGTTAGGCAAGCTAGGTGGTTGACTACGATCAGTGAGTTTGATTTCGAGATCAAGTACATTAGGGAAAAGAATAGAGTTGTAAATGCTCTTAGCAAAAGAGTATAGGTAAATCACATAGTAGTCATGCATTCATATGAGACATATTTACAAGATCGGATCTTGTAAGTAGGATAGCAGGATGATAGGTACCAATAGCTTAAGCGCATGTTACAGTAGTAGGGTACAAGTGAACAAGATGTGGTCTGTCATCTCATGGTAAATGGTTTGGTCATATTTAGGGACATGATCTATGTTATTGACAATAGTGATCTCAAGAAGATTATCTTGTTGGAATTTAACATGAAGTCGTATTCCGGTTGGCTGAATTTGAAGAAAGAGGTGGCATAGTTTGTTGGGAGGTGTTCGGATTGTCAACAGGTAAAAGTTTAGTGTAAGCATCCAAGTGATTTATTGCAGAAAATTTTGATTTAGAAGTGGAAATGGGAGGCCCTTTCCATGGAATTCATTACAAGTTTTATGAGGACATCTATCTGGCATGACTCTATCATGGTTTTTGATTGACATTTTGAAAAAGGTTGTGCACTTTATTCCAATGAAGTCTATGAATTCAACTGGTGAGGTAGCACAGATCTTCATGAGTGAGATAGTGAGGTTACATGGTATTCCTAGGAAGATAGTGGCAGACAGAAATTCCAAGTTCACTTTCAGATTTTGGAAAGAATTATTTGCAAGTTTAGGTATATAGTTGGCCTTCAGTACAACTTATCATCCATAGATAGATGGACAGACAGAGAGGGTCAACAAGATTCTTGAGGACATGTTAAGAATGTATGTTATGCATCAGCAGCAGAAGTGGGAAGAGTATATTCCATTAGTGGAGTTTGTGTATAACAATGGGTATCAATAATATTTGAGGATGAGTATGTTTGAGGCACTTTATGGGTGGAGTTGTAACACTCCCATCATTTGGAGTGATCCAATGAATAGGTACTAATTGGACTAGATATGTTGGCAGAAATGGAACAGGAAATGCAGGTTATTAGGAAGAATCTAAACGTAGCACAGGACTGATATAAGAGCTATGAAGATCAGCACAGAATGTTTAAGGAGTTTCATGTTGGAGAACATGTTCACTTGCACATCAAGCCCAAGAATAGCTCCTTGAGGATTGGATCATGTGTCAAACTATCACCACGGTATTATGGGCCTTTCAATATTCTTAAGAGGATTGGACTAGTAGCCTACCGACTTGCACTTCCTCTGATAGTGAAATTCCATGATGCTTTTCATGTCTCATTGCTTAAGAAGTATGTGAAACATCCTAACCATGTGATTGATTGATCTGTATTTTAGGTGGAGCCAGAAGGATAATTCTAGCCGAAACCTTAGTGCATTTTGCAACAAAAGATGCTCATGTTATAGAATCGAACAATCGAGAAAGTTAAAGTGCAGTGGAAGCAATTTGGGCTCGATGAATCTACATGGGAGATGGATGATCAGATGCAGGCAATGTATCCTTCTATATTTTCCAGTTGAGTGGATGTCTTTTGATATATGTTTTGATGTTGTATTTTGGTTATGTCTATATATGCATATGTATGTAAATACTACATCGAGCTATGTTATAAAGCTCCAATAAGTGGTATGATATGCATGATATGTTGTTTATGTTTTCAGTAGATGGATATGATGTAAAGGATATATTGATTTGTGTTATAAAGGTCCATAGGAAGCATGTGTTTCTTGTTTTATAAGTGTCATTGAACACCGAGGACGGTGTTCTCGCAAAGGGGAGGGGTTTGTGATAGCCCCTGGTTGATTTCTTATGTAAATAAATAAAAATAATAATCAAGTTCACAGGACACATATTCCAAGCTAAATGCTGGGAAAAACATAGTGATGGGGATCACTAGTGATTAATTAATGGTTGTGGAAATTGGAAAAGGAATTGGAAAGGGAAAAGTGGAATTTAATGGAATTTATTTATCAAAATAATGGAGAATAGGAGAAAAGGATGGTGAACAGTCACACGATTTCATGTGAGAAAAATTGAAGGAAAAATGAAGAAAAATGAAGAAAATAGAGGCCTCAATGATAAAAAAGCTTCTAAGGATCATTTCATATATTTTGTCAATTTAAGATTTTGTAAATTCAGTTTTGGATATCTCTCTCTCTCTTTTCTCTCCTTCTCTCATGCTCTTGCACACTTAGATAAATCTTGGAGCATTGTTGGAGCATACTTGGAGCACTCTATTTTTCATTGGATTTGGAGAAAGAAGGCAAAGGAAAATCAAGAAATCATAAGCAGATAGTGGGATCAGCAACTATAGTGGGATTTCCTTGCAGGTATCGAGTTCCATGTATGATTTCCTTCCTAGTTTTGGAATGCATGGTATATGCATGTAGCTATTTGGTTAGGGTCTATCATTGGCATGGACGATTGACTCGATTGACAATGATTTTTCCTAGCCTTGCCATTTCTTGGATAACCATGCTGTTGTGTATATTTTTGCTTGTTGTTTCCGATTGGTGCTCAAGTTCCTTATGGTTGTGGATTGTGTTACTAGTTCCTAGAGTCATTGGTTGGAACAAATGCTCTAGAGCCCTAAACAAACTTGGATTGAGTTACTAATCCTGGAGACTTGGTTGGACAAATGTTATGGAGCCTTTGGTGGGTTGAGTAACTAGTATTTTGACAGTGTTGGACCCTCCAACATTCAAGGGGATCTCCCTAGTAAGAAGTCCCAACTAGACCTCAGATTGTTTGGAGTAAGAGTCCTGGTAGTGGGCAGTAATGTAGTAACTTGAACATAGTAGCGTGCAGATGTAAGTATGATGACTTTGGTCAGAAGCAAGTGTGTGACCTTGTAGCGAGTCAAGTGAGATGCATGGGGGTTCTAACACATAAAGAGGAAAAGGAAGTGTGTCCCTTAGAAACTTGTAATAGTACACAGCCTGAAAGGAACACACGAGTGGAATGACATCACAAGAAAGAAGTGAAATAGTCCAGAAACCAAAGTGATGAGTTAATCAAACAACACACCTTCAACAAGATTCATACAATTGCACACAAAATAGTTCATAAGAAAATGTGTAAGTTAAACAACATATGTTGCTAAAGTAACTATAATAGTTGAACTACAATAACAACATATGCATGAAAACGTGTTGGCTTAGTTATATTATTATTAATTGAAATCTCCATCCATACATACACCATTGACAACCACTAGCCCCAATAGTGAAACATTACAATCAACACTGCATGCTCCTCCAAATAAGTGTACTCACTCTATGATGTGGAGAAACCAAGGCTCATCACAATACTGCCAAGCCTTCTTTAAGCCTAAGCCTAGCCAACATATTGGATCCCAAAATCCCCTTCTATTAGTTATGAGGTTCTATTTATAACAAAGGGTGGGGTGACCCTTGACATTCCCCTTTGACCCTTTGACTATCCTCATGACTCTTCAACTTTTTTACAAATAATTCTTTACATTACATAGTGATTGTCCACATTCCACTAATGACACTTGGAATCTCACATACAATATATTTACAAATAATATACATTTTCCAATATACCCATGTGGGACATAATAGGCTATAGTCAACCTAACAAGACAAACACTATGACTCAGAAGCTTAGAGAAAGAGCAACTCGACAACATCCTCTTGATGATCTTCAGCAACAAACTGATACAAAGCTTGGTACTGTGCTATGGTGTTCCCATATTGTTTAGTGATGTATTTCTAGAAATAGACCCTTGCCTCCATGGCTTCTGGCTATATGGTCCTGGAACCTTTGTCCAATTCATCTTGAAGCATGTGCAGCATTGTCCTAAGGCAGGACCACCAATGTACTTCTACATATTTTATGCACTCAATTGCAAGTCACCATTGGTGACCTCTCACATTAACTATTCCATGTACCTGTCGACCTCTAGTTGGACTTTTCTCTTCTCAATGGCTTGGGTGAGGTAACCGATTGAAGGGATCTTCTGTGTCCTCACCATGATATCCAGACTCTTTAACAACCATGCATAGGAATCATGTATGTTGCTGATGAACAGAGGGAGTTTCTCATAGTTCACCATCCAGATCTGTGCTTTGTCTTGCTCTTCTTGCGGCTTCATTATCTTATGCAATTAAAGTGGGGATCCCTTGTATCTCATTGTCCATTCATGTATGTGTTCAATAGCAACATATATGTCCTTGAGAGTTTAGACAAGCTTTATGCACCATTACTAAAAACCATTTAGATGGACAAATTGCTTGTGCACGGTGACAAATCCATCATAAAGTTTCTACATGGTGGTCTCAAGAGTTGATACTTCAGCAAGTATCGCTTTCCTCATCTTTGCAATAGTGGATCTTGTGATTTGTTTTTCCCTCTACCTAGTTGCTTGCAATTCCTTTTCCATCTGATCATTCTCTGTTAACAATAACTTGACATTTGAGCTCGTGACTTTTGCATAAGCCTTAGTGGCATCGGTCAGGGTGGTTGGATGCTTTCTAATATCTGACACTATCACCCTTTCCTTCATAAATGCAGGTGATATGTGATCATACAAGAAATTATTTATCCACACCTGTACAATATTTTGTTGCAACTCATCAAAGGAGATATTGTACACATCCATCATCGGATCATCATCAAGGAGAACCACCTCTCCTTGCTCTCTTGGGACTGGTTCTGATACTGGAGGTGGTGGAGACTGTGGGGCAACCTTGGATGCTCTCGGCATGAGGTTGGTATCTTGGTCCTTTGGCTCCTGTTCCAATTTTGTGTCCATATTTTCAACCATTTGCTCAATCTGCTAAGAAAGTTCATGATCCTGCAATTTCTCACCCTCTTCTTCATCAGTTGGTTCTTCTGACTCTTCAACCTGTATTGGGGAAATTTTCTCTGTAAATGCACCTTGCCCTTCTTCTTATTCATGTTTTAGCTTCTCTTCCCTCTCTCTCCTTATTATCTCCTCTTCTTTTAATTTATTCTCTATTTCTTGCAACTTCCTTTTCTTCCTCCAACATTTTCTTTTCTCTTTTCATTCGCTATGATCTCTAAAAGCATCGTTGCCTCTTTGCATATAGTGCTAAAGCTTCTTTCTCAACAAGAGGATCTTATTTGAGCTTGTAGCTTTTCTCAGCCTCTAGGTTCTTAGAAATATTTGTCTTTCCTGTTAGGTCCCTATACTACTAGTGTAACCCCTTATTGTTATTAGTACATCCCCCTTATTATATTTTTGTGCCCATGTAGTCCCCATACTGTTATTAATTTGCCCCATAGATGCCCACTATTGTTATTATTGTGCCCTTACATTATTATTTTTATGTCGGCTCTGATAATATTATGCCCCCTTAGACTCCTATATATAGAAAGGAAGTATTTTCATTTGTATCATCCAAGAATTGTTCATTTGTGTAATGTAAAGGAGGTTGCCCCCTCAAAGAGGCTGAATTCTAAGGTGTGGATCTATCTTTTCTATCTTTTTGTGAGTTGGTTTCATAACATTTGGTATCAAAGCTTTGAACTCTAGGGTTTTGCTGCTCCAAACAGGTCATCATGGAATTTTCACTATAACTCTTTCGCTACAAAGTTTTAGAAGCTAAAAAAAAAGCATCAATCTGAACATCGGCTCTAAATTTCAGATCCTCTCGTGCTATATTTTTCAGAGATATAATCTGAGGAAGTTAGGGTTCTTGCAGACCCCCTAATTACATTCCAAATAGGTCAGCTTGGAAAAATCATCATAACTTTCTCTCTGAGCATCAAATTGAAATTTCGTAAGAAGTTGCAGAAAAAGGACTTCCTTTAGTTTTCAGTATATCAGTTTCAGGTACTAAGGTCGAAAAAGTAAGACGTGGCACGTCGTACGAGTTCACTCTACTAAACTAGTCTATAATTAGATCACTGTGGGAGATTTGGCATAACTCTTTCTTGGATAATCAAATTCTGATCAGACTTATGGAATTTTAAAGAGAACTCAGAGAGATACCATATGAAGAAATTTCAAGACTTGGAGACCTGAAATTAAATAGTTACAATCGTTTCAAGACTGAGCTCCAAAAATCAAGAAAAGTTTAGATGAGGAAGTTTGATGGCAAGGATCTAGTAAATTGGATACTACAGATGGAGAAATATTTTGATCTTCATGGTGTACCATTGTTACAAAAGGTATGTATTGCATCTTCATATTTAGAACAAGATCAATTTTTATGGTATAAAGGCCTTTGTTCTCGTAAACCACTTGTTACGTTATCAATTTTCACGGAGGAAATTATAGCACATTATGAGGATACAAAGAGAAACACCTTCTTTAGAGCAACACCACAACAATTGGAAGAAAAAAAGAGAAAAAGGGCTTTGTTACAAAGTGGAAAGAAAAATTATGGAAACAAGGAAGTCTACCCCTCACAATTGTAAATATGGAAGTGTTGTTTCTCCTCACCTTCCACAACCTACAAGGGTTACACAACAACAATTGGAAGAAAAAGAGAAAAAGGGCTTTGTTACAATTGTGGTAAAAAATACATTAAAGGTCATAAGTGTGTTGAGAAGATATTATTTTACATTGATTGTGGAGAGGAGGAAGAAAAGGATCAAGAAAAATCATAAGAAGAGTATATACACCAGGAACCAACCCCGAAGAAAGAAGAAATGAACCTGACCACATCTTGTAAAGCATTGGAAATAATTACTACTCCTCAAACTCTTAATATAGAAGGACATATCAAGAAGAAAAAGGTTCAAGAATTGAAAGACCACATCAAGAAAGAAGAAATGAATCTGACCATATCTTGCAAAGCAATGGCTAGAATTACCACTATTTAAACTATCAAGATAGAAGGACATATCAAGAAGAAAAATGTTCAAGAAGTGAAAGATCACATAGAGCATCAAGAAATGAATCCGACCATATATTGTAATGCAATGGAAGAAATTACCACTTCTCAAACTCTAAATATAGAAGGACATATCAAGAAGAAAAAGATTCAAGCAGTGAAAGATCACATCAAGCATCAACAACAAGTTCTCCAACTTTTAAAGGATAATGCCACTTTGGTGCAGAATCAAATGAAACAACAAGCAAATCAACATCGCAATGAAAGAAGTTTTGATGTAGGCGATTGGGTATTTTTATGGTTACATACATACAAGCAAATGTCCCTCAAGAAAGTTATTTATGAGAAGGAAATGTTGGCAATACTACACGAACTTAAGAAATGGCGACCTTACCTAATGGGAAGACACTTCAAGGTAAAAAAGGATCATGATAGTATTAAATACTTTTTAGAACAAAAGTTATCCTCTGAAGAGCAAAAGAAATGGGTCACAAATATGTTGGGTTATGACTTTGAAATCATCTACAAAAAATAGAAGCAAAATGTTGTGGCAGATGCACTCTCAAGAAAGGATGAGGATGTGGAAGCATTATTGTGTGCCATTTCTATTATCCAACCAGATTGGATAAATGAAACAAGGTATGAATGGAAGAAGGACGAAGAAGTGTGGCCACTCATTCAAAAGTTGTAGAAGATCCCAGTTCAAACAATATTGCCAAAACTTGACAAGGAAGGAAAAATCATATTGGAGCCTGGAGCGGTCACAGAAAAAAGAACCCAACAGCTATGAAATTGATCAATTTTAGAGTATCTCATCAAGTGGAAGAACTTACCAGCTGAAGATCCCACATGGGAGGACAAGAATTTTATACAGAAGCATCAAAAACTACTCAAGCGCCACTTTTTGAAGGAGAGAGGCATGTTAGGTCCCTATAATACTAGTGTAACCCATTATTGTTATTAGTAAAACCCCCTTATTATATTGTTGTGCCCATGTAGTCCCCATATTGTTATTATTTTGCCCCATAGAAGCCCACTATTGTTATTATTGTGCCCTTACATTATTATTGTTATGTCAGCTTTGATTATATTATGACCCCTTAGACTCCTATATATAGAAAGGAAGTCTTTTCATTTGCATCATCCAAGAATTGTTCATTTGTGTAATGTAAACGAGGTTGCCCCCTCTAAGAGGCTGAATTCTAAGGCATGGATATATCTTTTCTATCTTTTGTGAGTTAGTTTCATAACATTTCCTTTGTCTTATGCCGATTTTCTACTTATTGTTATTGTTGTTGTTGTTGTTGTTGCTTCTTGTGGTTCTTCTTCCTACAGAACAGCTTTCAATTCTATAGCCATGCTGGCCGGTTCGTTGAGCTTGGAGGAGTTGTAATAGTACCTCCAATGATCTTCCTCTACCCAATGAAATGTATTGTGGATCCATGGATAATACAGCTTTGCAAAATGGTTCTTGCTAATACAGTGGAGATCATATAGATTGTAGTTCTTGGTTCTGAACTCAAAGTTTTCTAAGTCCTTGGCCTTGACATCTGCATACTTCAAACTCCTGATCTCGTACAATCCAATCCACAAAGGAAGAGATGGCCATGGTGCCTTCTTCCTCCTATTTAGCCCTACTGATAACACTGTGGAGATGTGATATGCAACCTCTTGCATGACCAGATTATCCATGGAAAACCTTGGTAGCACATGCAGAGGCTTCTCTTTGCCAAACATCCTAATGAAGGTGCCACTGGGTGAGGCATACCAATCTGCAATGTTAAGTATTGCCTCCATTTCTTCTTGGGACATGCAAGGTGGATCTTGATCAAAGATCAACTTGTAAAACAGGATGATGAAATGGTCAAATAGCATCAAAATGACTCCTCAATAATTGCACTCAGAAAGCAACTTACAATAAATATTCACGACATTCTTTGATGGTGTCCATATCCAACTCATGCCAAGAAACTGATGTTGGGTACAGATTGCATCAAGTAGGTATGCGAACATATAGAATCTCACTTGCTCATCCTTGGTTGGATTCTGGGCATTATTCACATGCACTTTTAGTTGGAGAGCCAACAGATCTGACTAGTTGAATGGCCTTCCATCATTCGCCAACTAGTTCAACACAACCACCCAATTTTGCAGAAAGGTCTCTATGCTCTCTTGACTGACAATCAGCATGCAAATATGATCAAGAGTTGGTAGGATTTTCTGATTGACTTAGTCTTATAAACATTAGTGGGTGTCAATATAAACTTTGGCAGCTCTTTCACCCAGCACTTTATGATGTCTCTAGTGTTCAAATTGTTGTGGGTGGCATAGAAAAGTGCATCCATGCGGTTCACCAGTTGTGGTAAGTGATACATCTGATGATAGCTTTCTGTCCTGAAGGTAGCAAGTTGTGTTCCACTAACACTACCCAATGTCATCATCTCGATATCAGTATGTGACTCAATCGAGTGAATTATGCCACACATGGGAAGGTGGGGTACTTGCGTGCAATATTTTGTAAGCCTGGCCAGTGGATGTTGATATAGACCTTTCGATCTTCTATATCTTCCTTGAAGTTCCCTGCAAAGATATCCTTAATTTCTTTCCATGGTATCTTCATGCCCTTCTCTATGAATAGTTGTATGTCTTCATTAACTGGAAATTTCACTAACACTTATTCAACTACATACCTAGTGCTACTCTTGAGAGTATCCTTTGATGAAGCTTTCTTGGAAGCCATGTGATCCAGGTGGATGTTGGTGGCCACCCACCTATCCCATTTGGACCCCCACATTTGTCTCTTTCAGTTTTTCAGTTTCCGTAATTGTAGCACAACTTACTATTTTTAGCAGTTTTTCGGGTCCTGAACTTCCGAAGCCATTTTGAGGCCCTAAACGACATTTTCTGGGAAATCTGGGGGCAACATGGGTCCATGGATCGATGTTTCCCTTCCCAAAGTGGTATTTCTCAAATAGATCTTTCTAACGAGCTATCATACGCGTCAAACGGAGATCGTATGCCAAAGATACGACCCCGGGAAATTGATGTACCAATTTACCCAAAACGGGGCCCACAATTTGGCGTTTCATCTTCTAAGGGTCGGTTTTGGAATGTGAAGGGTTTTCCATTGTTTCTCAATAATAAATAGGCCTTCGAGCCTCATTGTAACACAAGTTCGTAATAGTTCAGAGACATGTAGCCACACATCTCTTCTCAGAGATAAGCTACCATCGTCCTAGCTGGTTTATTTCCAATTCTGGTTGTAAGCATATTTCGGTATTTTCTATTAATGAAATGAAGTGTTATTTCTGCTGCATCTCTTTATTTATGGTTATCGCATCTCTGTATTTATGGTTATCTCTGTAATCTATTGCGTTCCTGTTTAAATCCGGATCATTGGAAGCGCAGGCCAAATTTTCTTTTGCAGTTTTCTCATTTTCCGAGCTTGGACATACAAAGCAACTTGATTTTATACTTCCCTTAAAGAAGTATTTCATAATGTATCTAGGTAAAAGGTGAGGACCAACCTCACTGGCATAAACTCTTATGTAAGAAAATATTTCTTCTACAAACCAATTTCCTATTGATTCTAGGCCTTATTTGAAACTTTCACTGATCCTAGGAGGGGATTTACCAAAAATAATTCCATGAAGAGGAACCATAACATAATGACAGATATCATAAAAATGGAATTTGAAATTTCTTTCCAAAAGGATTGGGGCATAATTCTGAATGGGGAGTTGTTGATTAGCTGGATAATTCCATTTCGTTAGAGGAAAGGGGACTAAATCAATAATGATATCCATTATCAAAGTAGACATGCAAAATATTTGTTTGTAGTAGGGAGGAGATCACAATGTTAATTTCAAAGTGCCTGTGATGTTGGTGATAAAATGTCGACCCAATTAAGGTGCTTTGAATCTTGAAAGATACTATGGATTATGGGAATCCATTTCATTTTACAATTTTTCTCGATCCTTTTCTCCATATAGTCACGTTAAGAATTTGATAATAATTCTGACAAGTTTCTTAAAAATAGAAATGGCATATTATTTGGAATATTTGAGCTTAAACCCTTCTTCTTCTTCTTCTGGAAACCATCCTTCAATAAGTTTTTCATAATTCTCCTCACATGGTTTTGAAATAGTGTTTCAAAAATGGTTGAGGAATTCAATATTGAGATGAATTTCAAGAGAATTGAGCTTATAAATAGGATACACGACTTATGGCTTCTAGGAGGTTATAAAATTCTTGTTGTGTTCTGACACAATGCATGTTGGGATGTCCACAAGTGTGAAAATCCAGGAAATCTTATCATAATAAGGGAATATTTTAGCCCTAGCACCTACTCAATACAATTCTATTTTCATAATTCCCTATTAAATATTATTCTTTGATTGAGAAGCTCTTGCAATTTTCAACCATTCTCTATTCTCAACTAAATCAAAAATATCCTCCCACTTCATTGTACCTGTTTTTTGAGTTTTTTAAGTGGATTTAGAGATCAGGCTTGGGGTGAGGTCATATTCCTCTAGTTTTGCATTGTTCACTTCTTTAAATTTTCCTTTTATATGCTCCATCACTTGTCTCGTCACATACAATTTTCCCTTCTATTATCATTCAGGTTGTCCCTAAGCTCCTGTAGGGATATGGCCGAGGTAACCACAAACCAATATTTGGATTGCAAGTTCTAGCCCACCTGCAATCAGAGAGGGCTCTCTCTTTATGATTTAACTATGTTGATGGTAATTTTAGGCTAGTTGTTGAGTACAGGGGTTTTGTTGTTTTGTTTGGATTGAAGGTGTATGCTAGGTAGAAATTCCAAGCTGAGAGGCAAAGTAAGGTGTGATAAGTTTCAAACCATTGGGCATGGAGTCATGGATTAAAACTTGCAGGTGCGTTTTCTTGGTCGCCAGAGGATTGAGGAGCGGGATAGCCACACATGAAACAATTATCAATTTACTGAAAGGATGGAATGATGGTCAGGGATGAAAGGCAATTAAGAATCTTTCATCAAAAAACTGACAGGGAGGAGAGGTGCATGAAAGGTTGTCTAGGAGCAGTTAAGAATTCCTAAACTATCATTCATATGTGAAAGAAACAACGTAAACAAGATCATTTAAGTATTGTTCATAACTATTCCCGATGAAAACATGAAAAATTGCAGAAATTGAGCCTAAGGTGCAGTTAAGCAAATCCTAAGCTATTCTTCTTTCCTGCAATTTAGATGGTGGAATGATGATAAAACAAACATGAAAAACTAACAGAGTTAAGAAACACTTATTGAACCATGTAGAAGCACAGAATTCCACAATCACTCCTCGGCCAATTAAACACAGCAGACAATTTCAGAATCCATGCTTTCAGCAGTCTTTGGTTATAGAAAGTATGACAGTTACAGTGCGAGTCTCTGCTTGAGGAAAATATCGAAATACCAAAGATCAAGCAACTAATCAACCTACCAACCAACCCCTACTCCATTTTTCAGGGTGGTATATATAAGCAAAATATCTAAAGTCATTTATTACAATTGACCTAAACAGGTCTGCCGAAAAAAGATTTTTCTAAAAACCTAATTGTTGCTGGAATTAAATGCAAGTAAGTCCTTTAGGCTGCGCCAGAGGCAACTGAATCAAGTTGAGTTGATGAGGTGTCCTGTGTGACTTGGTGCAGTGGTTCTGTCATAACTGTGCATTGAGTTCTGGTCCACTGATCTTTTGTGAGTTTAATGTGCAGTCATTTGTGCTGGTGAGCCTTCAATGTGTTTTCAATTGCTTCTTGACTTTCAGAGCTTTCGTTTTAATGTTGGATTTGCCTCGAGCCCTGAGAAAATCTCCTCTGATACACTTTGCCGCTTCATTGATGGTCTTCGCCACTTCCTGATACTCTTTGGCTTGCTTTTTGTCTGCATATTTGATCTGATACTCTTTAATCTTTGTTCCTGGTCTCTCTCTGTCTTCAAATTCATTTAATTTGGAAAAATCGGGCAATTTCAGGATTTTTCGGTGCAAAAAGGGCCAAGGAATCAAAAGATTCCCTAAATATTCCCCAATATGGCCCATTTCCCGTAGCGATGCGCGATTAGTGCATTGAAAACTGCCTTCGTTTCTCATTCCGGAGCTCTGAAGCTCGACTTTCGCGCTTGCACAAATTTTCGGTTTTTTTGGCTACTGATGTCAGCATGATGTCAGCTGTACGATGGATGATGTCAGCATGCTGATGTCAACAGTGGGGTCCTCTGGTACGGATATGACATCAGCATGCTGACATCATCAAGGTGACGTGGTAGTACGACGGGGTGACGTGGCAGAGACACGTGGCAGGGTGACGTGGACCGGGCGCAAGCAGAGTGAGGTGAGGTGGAGGCGACGTGGCATGGTGAGGTGGCACTCCTGTTACGTGAGGGGAGGGCGGTTTTGGCCTGTGCATCGGACCACCTTTAGTACGGAGGTGGTTTCTCTCACGGGCGGCCCGATGCAATGGGAGGTTGCCACCTGTCCCTGTGTACGACGGTAAAACCATCAGACATCGGGTGGTAACCTACCACCACAATAGGGCGCCCGATGTTAACAAGGGCCGTCGGATCTGGGGGGGCGATCCGACGGTGGACGAGAAAGGGAGATGCGCGGAGTTTAAAAAAGGAGTGCGCGCATTAAAGGTTTAATTTTTCGCGGCGCTGTGGGTTTTGAACTTTAGGAAATGGATTGAATGTGTTTGGCGCGATGGAAATTTATTAAACAAACATTAATAATTTCCAAAGAAAAA
>APFE031703208.1:14310-59809 GCA_000404065.3 Pinus taeda
TCTGCTGAACTAGTATAACCAGCAGGCATCGAAAGTCCCCAACACCTCGGGAAATCTCAAGGAATCTCTGTCCTTTTTGCCACTTTTAGCACCAGGCTAAGCCTGACCCGGTCTGTATGCTAGTCCAAAGCTGGCCCCAAGGCTTGCGCCTGACTCAGACCTCATCTGCCCCAAGGAAGGCATCCGGTTCGGTACTCAATGACCCTGGACATCTCGCAAGGCTGGCCCACTCCCTCCACAACTACTAAGGTGCACAGCCCCAAGCATTGAAGTCCTTTACATCCCTTCCAAACTTCGGCATCCCAATCCAATAACAGGCACCTAGCCTAGAACATTAGGCACTTGGCCTCCTCAAGATAGTCTCATAGCTTTTTAAGAGCTATCCATCAAGAGCTATATACAAGACAATGGAACCACTGGCATATGTAGTGTTGATTGAGTTTTGTCCCCAGCCCATATGGTGTTACTTATTCTCCCTTGTGCGTATGGGCTCGCACGAGATCATCAAATAAACCAGCCCTCTCGGCCCATTTGTGGAGTCCTGTGAATCATCACATCTCAACATGCATCCAATGCATCAACCATACCATCATAGTATTGTAGGAAATAATCCACATGCCAACTCTTGCATGTCATCATGAGAACGTTCATCTTTGTTAATCGCAACATTATGAATAATAAGGAACTGCATGCTCATGCATGTCATAGATTTGTACGGAACTATTGCATGCTTTAGTTATACTATCAACATAATTATATTAAAGACATATCATGACTTCTCATAAATGAACCACATGTCAATAATCCTCATATTATAACATCATAATTCCTATGCGACGTTATGCATATCATATTCAACATGAGTATTGAACATTAAATATCTATCATCATGTAGTAAATGAAAATGTCAATATACCTTGACATAACGTCATAATACCTATGCATATCGCTATTATCATATGGATACATTATCACTATAAGAACCATATGTACATCATTATCTTCCTACCATGATATCATGAAACATCGTCAATATGTTTTCTTCAAGTTGTCAATCACTTTTCAATAATCACTTCGACTTCTTTCTACTAGGTAGTTGATCATTTACACCAATGGTATAATCATCTAAGTACATCGTTAAATTTCATAATCATCATCTTGAGTCTTAATCCCTCGTCATATATTCTTCCTTCCCAAAGGAAATTTTGGTGAAATTCATTACTAGTGATACCATCATTGTTTAAATCATCTATCTCAAAATTAAAATCCCTTGATTTTACATCCATGTACCCTTTGGCTTACTGATTCCAATACCGCTATATGCAATTGCATATAAATACTATTTTCATCATGATTTAACTTTATATCATGCTTAATTTTCTTGCATGAGAATTTGTTGATCGATGTTGACTTATTTAACAATTAGCACTTCATCCAAAGAAATATTTTCTTATCTCGTCGAGTTCGTCTCTTTTAATGTTATGGAAAGTCCTCTATTAATTGACTTTACTTCTTTGTCACTATGTACACAATCTTTCTCACGGTATCCTTATAACATTTCTAGCAACATTCCTTCCTATATCTTCCAAGTTTATCATTACTTGGTTATCATGCAACTTCATACATTACTCTTTCCCAACTTGGGTAATACCTGAAAAATAAATTCATTAAGATAGCTACCAAATGTAATCCGCTTATCAACATAACAAAATTACCTGATCATATGTCTTGTTATCCATAAATAGTTAGTCACCTATGGGAAACTTTACAATGTGGCTCTCCCATTAGAGGGAAAATTGTTATAGATGTTGTCACACACACAACTTATCCTTTCCAATCATTTTATCATATCGTCCAAGTTTCGTAAAATTATTACCATAATTATTCAGCTTCATTGGTTGATTGCCAATATTTTCTTCTTTATGTGCATCATCCTTAGATAGACCTTATAGTGATACCTTCAGAGTACCAAGTTATGTTTATACCAAATTCTTCCATTATGTTCCAAAATACCACAATACTCTTCTTTCATGTTCCAAAATAGGTTGTCTCTTCTTACTGATTTATTATCTTTGTTGTGATACTTCTTCTCTACCACCTTAATTATTTGATCTAAGTTGGGCATAATCACATGAACTATCCTAAGTTATCATCCTTGAATTGTTTTTTGCAAGTTTCTCTTTTCCATTTCTCTTTAGACAACTTTAACCATTATATGCAATTAACCTTGAATCATGAACCTCATGTAACATTATACTCAACATCTGAACTTTAATCCAAATCTGTACGATTTGCCACTGAGACTAAAATATACCATCCTGTAGCTTGATGATGTTTAATATACAAATGATATGAGTAGTAAATGAGCAGATACATGTAATGCAACCGGTGGTGAGTAGTTACACCAGCATGCCAGTGTACCATATCAATAGTACGATCTTTCAGAGAATTATATATCGTCAATTATGGGTAGATTATCACCATCTAAGATTACAAGATTATATATTTTTCCAATGAATCAATGAGTCATAACAATCTATATACTTTTAATTCATTTCGCTTTGTTATATGGTTGTAATGGATAGAACCATTGTAGTTGATTATAGCACTTTTTATGTTTAGAAAATGATAAGAGAATGCAAGCACAATCAACTCAAGAAAATGAGATAGTGGTTTTACCATGTAATGAGATTCTAATGTGAACAGAGAACCAAAGAATCTGCTATCTATAATGATGCATGAGAAAACCAATGTGGAGCTAATGAATGCACCAAACTTTAAGTTATACCAACGTTATTCTGCTGTCAAGAATCCAATTGTTGTAGCTTATTGCCAAGAATATATAAGTCCTTAGATACCAAATTGGATAGTTAATTAAAGCAAAACTGCAATGTAATGTGAGTCACTGGATGATCCAATCAATCCACTAATTCACTTTTCAAATGATCACTGAATGCAAGATAAGGAGTACTAATGATCTAGATTCAAGCTTAGTGCCAAATGCAAAGGTCATATATCACGGTAATGTCAAGATCAGACCTATATCCAACCTCTAAAAATATCATATTTCTAACAGTGAAATCAAGTCACCCACATATGCATGCAATGATAGCCAAACACTGTAATCAGTCACTCAATATCAAGATTCATCACTGAAGAAGCATAAAATAAGAGCCAAAATACTTAGATTATTGTTGTGATAATTATGCAATGATTTTTCTAACCAGATATGTATTAACCATGCCAAATTTATTCAACAAAGTTTTGAATATTCTTGATTCATTTTAATCTACTGTTTTATATATTTTTCCCCTACTGCTCGGCATGCAATCGAACCATTGCCAAATTTGAAACTGTGTGATTGATCATGCAAATTATCAATAATCACTAATTTTGTAGTATTAAAACTTAGAGAATTGTCTCAACATAAAATCAAAATTCCAATGAGTAAAGCTTAAGAATATTAGTGGCAATATTGTTTTAAGAAGATACTAAGTCACACCAATATTAAGTCTACATATTCATGACCTTATGTGCTAGGATACATTGAAATTATGTGTTGTAGAGTGAAATATTGTGAGTATCTGTTTAAGCAATCATAACTTATGTTAGAAGAATTAAATGGACTGCTTTTAACAAAATAAATCATTTAAGCAAATTTATTGAATGTATCTTGAGATTCTTATGGCTATTAAATGATTACTCTAAGGAAATTTAAGAAATCAAACAACCAAAGAAATATTCCACACCATAAAGAAGAGACACTGCCACCCGACCCAAAACCGGATCGGATCACTGGGAAGGTTATCCCTCCCCAACACAAAATAAAATCATTTTATTAATTATATGGCCTGCCTGCGAGTGCCCCCGCAAAGGCAACACCATCCCTTAAATTACAATACATTTTAGCCATATAATTTCCCAGATAAGACATAAAATTGCTTGCTTAAGACATAAGACATAAGATTGTAAGCTTGTGGCCATGGCTATGCGTGTTCCTGCAATTCCATTGTTCCTGTCGAGAAATATGCACACACTATAAGATCAATAATACCATTTGCACAATCAATAATACCATTTCCTCATCCAAGGTAGGTAATTGTTCCTTCAACAAATTATATAGAACTGGTAATTGTTTATATTCATTTATGCTAATGATGGTAATCTCATATGTATTCTTGATGGAGATGAGGACAATATTTGCAGCCAAAGCAAAGAATAGAAAGAGGAAATGCATGTGAATTTGTATGATGAAGAATTGTATATGAATCGTAATTCAGCTACCCAGAAGAAATCAATCACATAAAATAAATGAAACCATGCTGATGATATTTACAGCGATCAAACCATTGTTGAATGGGATAGAGAAGATGATTTCTTCATCGATTTTCTTGAGGATATATCTTTCAAGAAAAGGTTGTTGCTGAGAATGAAAACATCACAGACTTGTAGTCGGAACAGGCATACAATCACCAACAAAATGATGAAATTGTTATCAAGGTAGGCATGCCAGATTATACCTGTAAAGTGATATCAGCAGTGTTTTCTTAAATCTTCTCAAGAAAATAAGATAGATGAACAAGATATTATTAATCATGTTATTGAAGAAAATAGTGCTCCAGATTTCAAAATGAATATAGGAATTTCTATAAATTATGATCATAGGACTATTTCTTTAAAAGAAGACATAGAACTGCCTTTTTAAAAAAAATTGAAGCTACCGTTGAAAACCATTTTCAGGAAAGCCAAAGATGAAGAATGGACATATAAGCATGACATGTTCCTTCGATGATGACATTGCTGGCCACCTCATGGAAGAAGATATTTCTAGCTTGCCAAAAAAAATTATGAGCAGAGTATTTGTATGATATACAACAACAAAATGATACAGGATTAATGGAAGATTTCAGAGCTATTGCGGATAGTACTCTGTCACAAAATTCAACAATTATACAAGAGTTTTTATTTGCAAATTAGAACTTGGTCATCCATTATGATCTTGAAGACCCTGTGGCAGATTGTATGGAAACTTTAAACAGTACCCAAAAGGAACAATATATTGTGCTACAATGCCAAATATATACGGCATGCTACAATTCTATTAACATCATAAAGTCAAACAGTGCAAAGAATGAATCAAATCTGTTGTTAACGATAAGTGACGCGCTACGTGGTTTGAATGTGCAATCCCGTCACTTAAACCAATTATACGTTTGCCAAAACCTCCTTGCACAGATAGGTGACTGTGTGACCATGCTTTTACCATTGGAAACCGCAAGATTGAGCATCAGGAAACAGAAATTTTCATCGCAAATTTAAGTTTCAGCATTAGCATCAAACCGATATTAATTCTCTGAGGAAAATTTGGAATCCCTGATCTTTGTTTTTTTGTTATTTAATGAACACAAACATTATGGTCTGACTCACTGACTGAGATGGCACACGACCACAGATGCTGAAGCAGAGATTTAAACAAAGTCAACCATAATAAACAGACTAAAAAAATTAAACCCTCATGATTCCAAGATTAGCAACGAAGAGAATGAGTTAAAATTCATATCCCATTTCAGTCAATTTCATATGTAAATATTGCCTACCACATGGTCCAATTCATCACCAACAAATGAAAGTTAAATATCCAAAAACAGAACTCTCCCCTAATTGTTAACCAAAGAATTCCTATATGTGCAGTAAAATAAATCAAAGTCTCTGTACAATTGGACTCTGAGTTCGCCAAAGCTTAAAAATCCGCACAATATTTGAACTCAAGTCCGCATGCATGTCTAGCCACAATTGTCGCTGCCATATTTTTCAAATTTCCTTTGTCCTTCTTCACAACTCAGCTTAGCAATGGGTAGAACGAAGCGCTGGGCTTTAATGTTTTAAACAGATGTTTAAATTCCCCAAATGCAGTGCAAAGTGGTTTTGCGCATAGTTTCAGGTTTCAAGAGAATTCGAATGGTTTCCTCCAATCCCTCGGGGAAAACCATTTAGGTCTATGGAAGATACCGTGTCTCTTAAAAACCTTTTGGGAAAACCTTGAACATTTCCCAAAACCAAAAACAAAAACAAAAATTAGGAAACCTGAGGAAACAAACCCTTGCAGGACACCTAGACAATCAAACTATACAAGCTTAGAACTCCTGAAAATCTCAAAAAAACACCTGCGGCAAACGCTTCAAAAAAAACTTTAAAAATTTACGGAACCTAAAGAAATGAACCCTTGCAAAAACGGAAAACAACCCCTACAAAACAAAACACCTGTTCGAACAGGTTTTGCAAAATTGACAACTTAAATCGGGATTTTTCCTATTTCTTACCAATTTTAAAATGGATCGAAAATTCTACTTCAAATTGAAATCACACTTACAATGAAATTAACAGCTGAAAAATCCTATTTAAAACGCTGATATACACTACCATTTAAAAAATTCTGAAATATAATGAATTTAATTATCCTCTCATAATAACAACCACCACAGAATTTTACCCAACAAATTCGACGAACACGTTGAATCATTGATAAATATAGACCACTTTTTCCGTTGATAAAACACAGTGGATCAGAAAGAAAAGAAAGTGACATTTAACGTATTTGCCTGTTGTCAGAATTCCTATTGTGGTGCATTGGTAAGGCAGTCAAAACAAACCTTCCTAACCCATTGACAAAATTCAAAATTTCACATCAGCACTAGCCTCAACAAGAGATGAGTAAAAAAAAGTAAACCCTGGATCACACCTCCAGAACCAGCATCCAACAAAACGAAATAAAATCCGCACTAAAATGCTCAAAATCAGTAAAAATATGATGTTATTTGTTAATCAAATTTTGCCGAAAGATTAGGCGCATTCCTTCTACATGGTGAAACAGCCTGCCAAAACATGCACATCTCGAGAAATAAGCAATCGTGGCATTTAAGCAATGTTTTGATATTGACTGGATGATTTCTATCATAGTCTATAATGATTCCTTGCCTATAATTTTCTCTTCCCCTCGGTAAAACAGTAATAAAATATACCTGATATAAATGTTTAAACAGTACTAAAGGATACTTGTCTAGTTCAGTTAGTAGAGCGTAAAGCTCTTAACCTTGTGGTTGTGGATTCGAGCTTCGAGCCCTAGGGTGCACGTTACCATGTGCTTTGTTTCTAGCCACTAGATTTTTTTTTTATGAAAAACGTCTTCAAATAATAGTTGGCTAATATGGTCCTTAAAAGGAAGATCTATAGCTCGGACGACAATCATAATATTTTCTTTACAATTTGTCTTATTTATAAAGTATTTAATTAAAATGGTAATGTGCTCAAATCTTTAACCAAGGGTGTGAAAACGAGCGAGGGTTTGACAACGAGCGTTGAGTGTTTATAGGAGGAAGGTGACTTTGAGTAGCAGAAACACCGTCATTCCTTCTACATGGTAAATTCAACTATTTTTACAATAGTCTTTTGCTTCATCGGATTACTCGCCTTTTCACAAAAATGAACCTCAAAAACTCGAAGATGCGGACATATCAGACAACCGTCATAAAATAATGATTACAGATGAATTCTCCAACGCATTGCAATCTCCTTTAATCGTATGACAGCAAAATTACTTGTATTTACTATGAGTTTATGCAGGAATTATTAAGGGACATGCATGAATTCCAACATACAGAAATATCAATCATCATCCATACATGGAAGGAGAATTATAATCCATATTAAATCAGACGACATAATGACTGGAAAATGTACAGTCTTGCATTAACATTAAATTATTGATTACTAACATTCAGAAAAACGAAGATATATCTATAAAACTGTAATTATAGATGACAACTGAATATTCATATTTATATTGCAGAATGGCTTACTGTAATTCAATCATTATTCAACAATTCTATTAAGTATCAAACTATGGAGTTTATAAATAAATGATATTACTACCAACTAAGTCTAAAAATAACACAGGTTTAATATTATTAACTTGTTAATGGTAATAATCCACAGTCAAAGAAGTTAAAAAAAAATCAACAATTCTATTAGGCTTAATATTTTTTTTTGAATTTTTTGTTTTTTAATTTATTTCGCCAATTTTTAAGCAATTTTATTGAGAATTCTGATTAAGTATTTTTCTTAAATCTTTATCTAGAGGTTACCCAGAGTTGAAACCCCGCTCTAATACCACATGTAACAACCCAAAATAAATATCCAATTAACTTATTAGCATTAAATTTAAATCAGAGTGGCACTTACTTAGCCAAATTATCATGTAATTAATTAACTAAATTCAAACTATGAATAATGCTTACATGTGATAGAAGTATGCTTACCACAACAAGGTTTTGGGGATGACTCTCCACCCAACCGTAGGCTCAATTGCGCAAGGATTTGCTACAACTGGCCACCCCAGAGCCCTCAATCAACGTACTACTGCCAGTGACTCCTAAGTCTTAGAACACCATTCTCCCAAGAGAATGAAAGATCTATCTTTGGAATGATAGAATGCAGGCCCCTCTCATCTTCCTCACCCTCTATTAAATAGAACAACATTGGATGGGAACCACATGCACACACTCCATGTGTCTACATGTGACTTTGATTTTTTAGCTTTCTTGTTTTATTTCTTTACTTTTCTTTTGATTTTTAGCTTTCTTGTTTTATTTTCTTCTTTTTCATAGCTTTACTAATTTTTTTATTGTTTTCTTTGTTTTAGTTCTATTTATTCTTATTTAGAGCTTTAGTATAGTTATTACTATTTTTATTTTTATTAATTTTATTTATTTTCTTGTATATTTTTAAATATCATTTATGATTTATTATTTTTATTATTTATTATTGAGTGATTTAATTATTTATTATTATTATTATTATATTTATTTGTGTATTATTTATTAGATTAATTTATTTGTATTATTTATTATTATTTATTTTTTATTATTTATTATTAAAGGGAGGGATATTACATCAATAAGGAATTATTATAGGATATATTTTAAGCATTGAAATTTATCATAAGGTTTATCAAATCTTGGTGCATTTTACTAGTCCATCATATGCAATCTATAAAATATATGGTCATTATTTTGTAAAAATATTCAAATTTCCAATATTTTTTAATATAATTTCTATATAAAATTTTGACAATATTTAAGATAAAATAATTATATATTATAAAATTTGGGACAAATATTTAGAAAAATGAAGTTAATGATTTTTGTTTTGGAAAAAGTGCCTAAAATTTTCCCTAATTTTTATTTCAAAGCTATTAATTAATATGAAATATGACAAAACTTTAATTGTTATTAGTCCTTGCCTTGCCCACGACTATAACATTCACCTTGTGGTCAAAGTGCATTAACTCTGCATTATTTTGTTGTGTTTTTGCAATTTTAACCAAAGTTTAAGGAAAATGTTTAATATTTCTATTTTTTCGTAAAATAAAAAATATTTTTCTAATTTTATGGAAATCTCATTTTCTAATTTTTGATTCGTTGAGCAAGCTCAGATTATACATAATTCCCCTGGTGGAGGGTGTTTTATTTTGGGTATTTGTCAATGTCGAGCAATTCATTAAAAAAAAAAAAACCAATTTTGTGAGTGGTTATTCCATCAGTGAGTGATCTGAAATTACTATTGAGCTTCAAGTATTGAAGCAATCATTATAATTGATCATTGTTCTCATTTGATATAATACAAACAAAGGAGGGGTTTTTCCCAGTTGGGTTCTTCAATAAAAACATTGTGCATTTTGATTGAATGATTGCATGTGTTTCTATTGTCATTTTTCCTTCCCCAAAATTTGGTAGAAGAAATTTGTGTTTGTTTATTTCAATGTGATTTCTTTAGTAGTTACAAATTTCGAGTTATTTCTAAATGGTATTAGAGCTATTGAAATTTATATAGAAACCATGTTCTTGATATTCTCTTAAAGAATTTTGGAATAGAAAGGTTTGTGGTGTAGGTATTTCTTGTGTGCAAGGACAATGTCTTTCAATGGATTGAGGCTGGAGTTGGAAATTCGAATATTTGTGCTTGGAAAGACAGAATGGAAGTCATGTTGGATGAAAATGGAGTATTAGAGTGCACAAAAACAATATTCCAAAACTAGTAACATCATATGCACAACATCTAGCTAAGTTGAAGAAAGATACCACAAAAGTCAAGAGGATTATCTTAGAAGGAGTCAGAGACCATGTGGTTTCAAATTTGCATAGAAAGGAGACTTCTTATGCAATGTGGAAAACTCTCGTAGAGCTATTTGAAAGAAACAATGATACCAAGAAGTTGGCATTGAAAGATAAGCTCTAGAACATTCAAATGAATAAAAATGAAACTATTGTTCAATACCTATCCAAATTCACTCATGTGAGAGATGAATTTGGAGGAGTTGGAAAGACTATGCAACCATCTTATCTTGTGAACTTAACACTCTTTGGTCTTCCAAAGTCCCAACACAACTATCAAGATGTAGTTAATATAAGAGATAAGCTCCCATATTGGGAGAGACTTTGGTCTGTCTTGGCATGGGAGGAGATTAGAAGAAACACTAGACATGGAGTCTCATCCAGAACTGTTGAGGAAGAAAAATTTGCTTTAGCTAGAAAATCAAGAAATATAAAGGCAAGAAGGCCCAAGGAAAGGAAAAATCCAGCTAGAAACATGCGTATGGACACTATCCAAACAAGTTTCCAAATAACAAATCTAATAAGGAGCCTATAATAGCAGTAGAAGGAGATGCTTTCACATCAAAATTTGAGTTAGATTTCAACCTAATTGCTTGTATGGAAAGTGTTGTATGAGGTAGTGTATGGTTCTTAGACTCCAGTGCTTCATTACATATGATAGGAAATAAGGAGCTCTTCAATAACTTATAGGAGAAATACCTACAATTATACATAGAGTTTAGAGATAATGGAAGATATAATACCAACATCATATGCACAACATCTAGCTAAGTTGAAGAAAGATACCGCAAAAGTCAAGAGTATTATCCTAGAAGGAGTCAGAGACCATGTGGTTTCAAATTTGCATAGAAAGGAGACTTCTTATGCAATGTGGAAAACTCTCATAGAGCTATTTGAAAGCAACAATGATACCAAGAAGTTGGCATTGAAAGATAAGCTCTAGAACATTCAAATGAATAAAAATGAAACTATTGTTCAATACCTATCCAAATTCACTCATGTGAGAGATGAACTTGGAGGAGTTGGAGATACTATGCAACCATCTTATCTTGTGAACTTAACACTACTTGGTCTTCCAAAGTCCCAACACAACTATCAAGATGTAGTTAATATAAGAGATAAGCTCCCATATTGGGAGAGACTTTGGTTTGACTTGGCGTGGGAGGAGATTAGAAGAAACACTAGACATGGAGTCTCAACCAAAACTATTGAGGAAGAAAACGTTTCTTTAGCTAGAAAATCAAGAAATATAAAGGCAAGAAGGCCCAAGGAAAGGAAAAATCCAGCTAGAAACATGGGTATGGACACTATCCAAACAAGTTTCCAAATAAAAAATCTAATAAGGAGCCTATTATAGCAGCAGAAGGAGATGCTTTCACATCACAATTCAAGTTAGATTTCAACCTCATTGCTTGTATGGAAAGTGTTGTATGAGGTAGTGTATGGTACTTAGACTCCTGTGCTTCATTACATATGATAGGAAATAAGGAGCTCTTCAATAATTTATAGGAGAAATACCTACAATTATACATAGAGTTTGGAGATAATGGAATATAATACCAAATGGATTGGCATTATCACCTTTAAGAGGGAGTTAGGATCCCATTTTCACCTAAATAATGTAATTGATCCAGGTGGATATTGGTGGACACCCTCCTATTCCACTAGACCCTCACTGTTTCTTTTTAGTTTCCTTAATTTTACTTTTTAGTTTGCTTGATTGTAGTACAACTTACTATTTTTAGCAGTTTCTCGGGTCCTAAACTTCCAGAGCCGTTTTGAGGGCCTAAAAAATGTTTTTTGGGGAAAACAAAGGGACCATAAAAGCGTTAAACTAGTTTAACCATTTGTTTTTGGTCTCCTCTTGTATATCTTTAAAATGGGTAATATGATAGTCAAACGGAGATTGTATGCCAAAGTTACAACCCCGACAAGTTGAGGTTCCAACAAATCCCAATAGGCCCACAAGATTTTGACACTTCATCTCCTAGGGTTAGGTTTTTGGATGTTTAGGGTTTCTCATTGTTCCTCAATGATAAAAAAGGTCATCGAGCCTCATTGTAACATAGTTCAGAGGCATGTAGCCACCACATCTCTTCTCATATATTAGCTACCATCGTCTGTGCTAGTTTTTTTCCATTCTGATTGTAAACATCTTTCAGTAATAAATATCAATGAACAAAGAAGGTCACCTCACCCGAAAATTTGTGGTCTTTATGCTAGATAGATAAAGACAAGTTTCAATCTATAGTATTAAAGGATAAAAGAATTCAACCATGTGTAGAAAGGAAAGGCAAGTTTGGTCCTCAAGCAAAGAAAAAAATAAGTATAGTTAAGATTTAATGTTATAAAAAGATTTTGGAAGCTCATATCATTGAAATATGGAGGAAGCTAAAGAAAAGAGGCCAAGGAAAGAGGGAGTATCAAATATATCCTATGAGAAATATAGTATCCCTCACAAAAGGATGCTATCATAAGCTCCTAAATCTTGTGTTATAGATATGACCAAAATAATAAGATGCATGATGGCATCATGTAAGCATTAGAAACAAGAGCTTGTGACATCACCATGGGAATCACGAAGGAAAAAACCCATGACAGAGAAACATGAAATATAGCTCTTGGGATCCTCAGTGGACATTGAATAAAAGGAAGGAGTCATATAAGACAAGGCTCATCATACATCAAGTCAAAAAGGAAACATCTGTCAGTTGGGGATATACAAGATCCTCAAAATTTTCTGATGGAATCCTCATGGAAGGCTTCACTAATCTAGAGAGGAAGCAAATGTTTCAACAAGAATTCCAACTTATGGAATCCATGAGATAATGATGTGATGACATGACACAGATCAAGGGATCGAAGATCTCTTCAATCAAGGAAGTTGTTGGAAGAAGCCTCGATGACATGAAGGTAAAAGAAGGTATGTATGCTAGTGTTTAATATTATAATGACATGTCATATGGTTGCAAGTAACATGGATCATTAATTCTATCTTGAGAAACATGATCAAGAGAAAAAGGATCTCCTCCTATAAAAAGATGAAGGAAGGCATAATTCACACCAGATGAAATCAACATAATATATCCTCATATGAAGTATGAGGTAGTTGACTGCAACTAAGAAACTTTGATTGAAAGCACATGGGAAGGAAATGTGTGAGGAAGGAAGATATCATGAGATATGCAACCCTAATGAAGGAAATAAACATCCAAAGGCCAAGAAGGCTTGACTATATCACAAATTTTTGATTAAATATGGTCGATGGGCCATGACCCCTATCAGCCCCCCAACCAACCCACATAACATATAAACATATATATTTGGGCAGTGAGCGGGCCACCTACGGTGGACCCGACCCATGCCCCACCCATTAAACAATGACCATATATTAATGGGACGGCGGGAATCGAACCTGCCCAACCACGTGGTCGGCCCGCACCATGGGTGGCCCAACGAATAAACCAAAAACAATTAATGCGCCAACAAACCTTAAATGCACCCCCCATTTAATACATGAGTTGCAGAGATTATGGGGCTGGCCGCCCAATGCGGACCTGACCCCTTAAAACAACATATTTATGGTTTTTTAAAAACAAGAAATGTTTTAACATGGAGGAGTCATGGTTTGACCACCCGACCTCCTCCACCAAATTCGAAATTTTTAACCATTACACCAAATGACTTTTTTGATAACTCTGCCCAAAAATTTATATAGAAACCTCATTTGTCAGTGCGCCCAGCAGAATGGAGGACCCAGGAATGTGCACAAAAATCAAGGTGGTAATTTTTTAATTAATTTATTGTAGGTGGAACCATGAGCCCAGAGAAGAGGCAGGGGGGAACCACGATTGGGCGAAATTCTCAAGAGGGTGAATTTTTTGCAGTGTCCAAACTAGACAAATTTTATGTTGATCTTACACCTCTCAGCGACACGAACCTAATGGCACATTTATTTTCCTGATCTGAGTAGCGTATTTGTAGATGACCTAGAGGAGGGAATCCTTAACGAATCTAGGGGGAATCTAAAAGATTCCTTAAGCCCCATATTTTCACTTTCTCAAAATTCAGAAATTTGATAGTTGATTTTCCACTATTCGACGCCACAAATATGATGGTGCATTCAGATTTTCCATTTGCTCATTTCATTTTTCGGCCACTTTTCAAAGTAGAGTGTAGGGGTCAGCATTCATGTGCAAGCAGCCATTCCATGAGATTCAACACCGCAACTTCAGTAGTTTGACATCCTTTTCTTCATATGTTCCTAGGATGTGAGGTATATGCAGTGTGTTCATGTACTTCTTTTTGCTATGAGATTCATTGTGCTACACAGATCGATGTTTGATGTTCGATGTGGGATCTTGTTTTCTTACTTGTTCATGGTTCCTACTTGATGTGATGCAAAATCATTTGTGGGATGTACTTGTTGTCATGATTCGTCATGTTGTTTGAGACCCCTTTGTCGTTATGTTAATGGGATACTCCCATGTCACCATGTATGATTGCATTGAGATCCCTTTTATGCCATCTTGGCGAGATGTTCATTATCATCATGCATGATTTTATGTCATACTGATAGGAATCCTTTTGAATGAGAGTTCCTATAGTGGAACATCTCTTGGAGCCACTCATGCATGAGGGAATTTTACTTGTATGATAGCAACGCCACCACGTATGTACATCATCACTATTGACAACACTTAATGCAGCAGCCTACACCATCTTAACACCAGGGCTTAGAGACATAGTCCCTCCTGGACGAACTCTGTTATCAATGACTTATGTTTTCATGTGCTAATGGTTGTCATGTTCCTCTTCTTTACAACATGCATATGTATTCATTTATGTTCTTTTAAAAATGAAATTTAACACATCATGGAAGTAAAAGGTCTTGGAAGGGTCCTTTTTCACACTTGGACCCGAATGAAGTGGTATCAGAGTAGTCTTTGCGTGGATGTGAATTGCAAGCATGAAAAATAGAACATAAAGAAACAGAGGATGAAAAAGCGATGTACGAGACCATGCTCAAAATTCCCAAAGGGTGGAAATAATGTATGAAACTCTACAAAAAGAGATAGAGGAAAAGGAGCGAATAGAGCTTCAAATACAAGCCACGAAAGATACCCTGGAAGAACTGAAGCACAACAACCAAAGTCTTCAACATGAAGAGAAAGAGGAGAAACATAGTTTGCTAGGATAGCTGCAAGCTAAGGACAAGGCCTTGGAAAAGCTGCAGCGTCACCTATGTGAGGTAAAAAGTAATTCTTCAAACTCATGTATGTTTCCTAATGATGATTTCGTTGTTTTTGAAAATCATACCACAGGAATTGGCTCCAAACTGTTGAATTTAATGGGGTATGAAGGAAAAGGCTTGGGCGTTAATGGCCAAGGCATTATTAACCCCATCAAAGTAGAAGAATTACCCCATCAAGCAGGACTTGGTTATGTCAAAAAGGAAGTTGGGGAATGTGCCGAGACAGCTAGCGAACCACCAACAAAAGATGATGAGAAGCCCTCATCAATTCTTTCCAAATCGACAGAGGAGGTAAAAGATGTCGATTTCCTTTTGGTTTCGTCTTCACATAGCATGATTTCTATTGGAGATTTGGAGATCCTCATTACAGGGACAAACATGAGGCTCCTTACCAAGATGAGGTGTAAGGAGGAAAAAGAACTTGGTGTTAATAACCAAGGCATAACTCAACCATTGGAGGATGTGCAGAGACCTCAATTTGCAGGCTTCAGATACACTGAGGGAGAATGCTTGAAGGTGTTAGATTCTTCCCAGACATCGTCGAGGAAAGAGAATGATGGGAACACATCCCCATTATCCCATGGTAGTGCCCATTGCCAGGAAAGAGCTGAGGCAAGCTCTCATCACCATACTTACACTAGAGACAACAAGGAAAGGTATAACCACTCTCGACATTTGAATGTCCATTTCGATTATAATCATGTTGTTAAAGATGAATGTAAATCATGGAATCAAAAAACATGTACCTTGTGTGGATTACATAACCATACATTTTTGAAATGTTGGAAAAGAATAGCAGCACACAAAAGGAGGAGGCATGAAAGGCCCTCTCAACAACAAGTAAAGAAACATAATAAGAAGACTTGGAGGAAGATGACCTATTGCAGTCACTATGATAGAAGTGGCCATCAAAGAGCCACTTGTTGGAGGCTCCATCTAGTGCAACGCCTTAAAGACAAAGTGTCGGTGCATGAACCAGGTGAACAATTGTTTGACAAGAAAAACCACCACATGGGGGTGACCCATTCACATTGATAAGTGAAAAATGGTTTCTAGATATGTTATCTTGTCATGGTCGTGCTTTTGTAAATCATTTGTTGCATTTTAAAATGTAAAAATGATGATGTGTTTGGCATCACTTGTTAAGAAACAATGATGTCTGGTCTTATTTTGAGTTGCATGATAAACTGTGAAAGTGATGTCATGTTTCCATCACTTTTCAAGGAGATAATAGTGTTTGGCCTTATTTTTGTAAATCATGTGTTGCAATGATGATGTGTTTTCCATCACTTTTTGAAGCAACAATGATATGTTGGCCTTGTTTTCATAGCTGGGGTATTGTTTCCATCTTAATGTAAACTCGACCACCGAGTATGTGTTATAAACTTGTGGAAAGTATGGGATGCTTGGGTCATTAGTTGGTCATGTAAATAAAATCATGTAATTTGCGAAATAATGTACTACAGGTTGAAGAGACTGCAGGTGTCGGCTCATCACTTAGGCTCTGAAGAACAAATGAGAAGGAGATGGAATGAGGACCTTTTTCAAGGTGCTTGTGATGTAGATAAGGTATAGAGAAGTTGCTGATTATTTTTCATGCTTTTGGAGGACCAAAAGCTCCTTAGTGGGGAGCATTGATCCAGGTACAAAGAGGGCTTATGGAAGCTCAAGAATCAAAGTGATCAGAATGCTTTTGAATGAGGACCAGAGCTTAGATCTTGTTGTTCTGGTTGTAGTGGTGCGAATGGTTCGTCAATCCGAGCTCGTATGAGGGAGAACAAGCCAATCAAAGTTTTGGTCAAAGTTGGACTATGGACTAGGTTTAAGTGTCTTAAAATTTGACCAACCCTGAGGCATGAAACCTAGCACCCGAAAGTGGGCGAAATTGTTGCCTCTTTAATTTATCTAATATATATATATAATATATATATATATATATATATATATATATTATATATATATATAAATATATATATAGAGTATATATAATATATATATAATATATATAATCTCTATATATATAATATATATATATAATATATATATATATAATATATATATATATAATGTGTGGTGGTGTGTGTGTGTGTGTGTGTGTGTGGTGTGCGGGCCACCACCCTTACCACCCCTAAACTATATCATAAATTTTTGATTAAATATCGCTGACGGGCCGTGACCTCTGTCAGCCCTCCAACCAACCCACATAACATATAAACATATACATTTGGGCAATGGGCGGGCCTCCTCCGGTGGACTCGGCCCACACCCCACCCATTAAACAAAGACCATATGTTAATGGGCTAGCTAGAATCCAACCTACGCGGCCACGTGGTAGGCCTGCACCACAGGTGACCCAACTAATAAACCAAAAAAAATAACGCGCCAACAAACCTTAAATGCACCCCCCATTTAATACAATGAGTTGCAGTGATTATGGAGAGGGCCACCCAATGCAGACCTGACCCCCCAAAACAACATATTTTTGGTTTTTTAAAAACAAGAAATGTTTTAACATGGAGGAGTCGGGGTTTGACCACTTGACCTCTTGCACCAAATTCAGAGTTTTTAACCATTACGCCAAATGACTTTTTTGATAACTCCACCCAAAAATTTATATAAAAGCCTCATTTGTCAGTGCTCCCAGCAGCATGGAGGAGCCAAGAGCGTGCGCAAAAATCGAAGTGGTAATTTTTTAATTAATTTATTGTAGGCGGAACCATGAGCCTAGAGAAGGGGTAGGCGGAACCATGATTGGATCAAAGTTATATACTATATAATATAGGTCTTGTGCATACAAGTAATGGGAACATACGAAGGCAATTCTCAAGAGGGTGAAAATTTTGCATTGTCCAAATTGGACAAAGTTTATGTTGATCTTACACCTCTCGGTGACACAAACCTAATGGCATAGTCAGTTTCTTGATATGAGCAACAAATTTGTAGATGACCCAGAGGAGGGAATCTTTAAGGAATCTAAGGAAATCTAAAAGATTCCTTAAGCCCCAGATTTTTACATTCTCAAAATTCAGAAATTTGACAGTCATCTTTGCACTATTCAATGCCACAAATATGATGGTGCATTAATATTTTCCATTTTCTCATTTAATTTTTCAGCCACTTTTCAAAGTGAAGTGCAAGTGTCAGCATTCATGTGCGAGCAACCATTCCATGAGATTTGACGCCGCAACTTCAGCAGTTTGACATCCTTTTCTTAAGATGGTCCCAGAATGTGAGGTATATGTAGTGTGTTCATGTACTTCTTTCTGCAATGAGATACATTGTGCTGCACAGACCCCTGTTTGATGTTTGATGTGGGATCTTGTTTTCTTACTTGTTCATGATTCCTGCTTGATGTGATGCAGAATAATTTGTGGGATGTACTTGTTGTCATGATTCATCATGTTGTTGAGACCCCTTTGTCGTTATGTTGATGGGATACTCCCGTGTCTCCATGTATGATTGCATTGAGATCCCTTTTATGCCATTTTGGTGGGATGTTCATTATCATCATGCATGAGTTTATGTCATACTGATAGGAGTCCTTTTGAATGAGAGTTCTTGCAGTAGAACATCTCTTGGAGCCACTCTTGCATGAGGGAATTTTCCTTGTATGATAACAATGTCACCACTTATGTACATCATCACTACTGACAACACTTAACGCAATAGCCTACACCATGGGTCCCGAAGATGTAGTGCTTCCTGGATGGACTCCATTATCAACGGCTTATGTTTTCATGTGCTAATGGTTGTCATGTTCCTCTTCTTTACAACATGCAGATGTATTAATTTATGTTCTTTTAAAAATGCAATTCAACACATCATGGAAGTAAAAGGTCTTGGAAGGGTCCTTTGTCACACCCGAACCTGGATTAGATGGAAAAGATGAAGACCTTTGACAATGGACATCTTTGGGAGATGTGTCAACATGAATACAAGATGTCGATACCTATAGGAAGATTTCATGATGAAGAGCCACCTAGTAAGGTATGATTTAATTTAATGTTATGTTCTGATTTCTTGAATAATATCTGGATGAGTGCATGCAGGGCTATTGGAACAAGAATTGTAAGTACAACTGGCATTCATGTGGTGGATAGAAATTCCTTAAAGAAGCATGATGAAGTAGATACATGTCGAAGGTTCTAGATATGTATCAATAAGGCCACTTTCCATGAAGAAAGGAATGACATGAAGGAATAAGAAGGAAAGTGATCGATGGTTGTTGCCCTACAAAGAAGCTAAAATAAATTTCATGACATCAAGGAGAGAAGTTGTTCAAGCAATTAAAGAACCCACGAAGAAGAAGTTGTTGATGTATAAAAGATTCCCTAGCTAAGAGGGAGCTCTAATAGGTTCCTGATCAAGAGGGAGTTTGAATTAGATGACCCCTTATTACAAAGGAGTGACAATTGTGTTTTTCCATTTCATGTGTCATGCACTGGACCAGGACTAAAAACCGTAAGTCTAGATGAAGGCCACGAATGGAAATGTAGACACATGATAGACACAACATTCTTGTCTTCACTTGGGAAGAAATAATGGGAGGATTGAGTAATCATCTGACATCCGATACTCTTTTAGGATATGTACGACATCCAAGATAAGAGTAGGCAAGAGGATCGATATTCTTTGAGGGTTGGGAACCCAAGATAAAAATAGTCCTAGAAGGTCATACTCAGTGAGAACCTGAGTGGGTATGTACCTTTGTGGAGTATTGAAGAAGGTATGTTTTCATTGACTATTTTGCCATCTTTTCTTTAGAACTCGTAACATATTTGCATCATGAACTAGGAAGATAATGGGAAATCATGACAAAATATATAAAGATTTATATGCAACATGAAAACGCTAATAATCACCATTTCTTATGCAGGAAAAGGCAAAAACTAAAGATTGCCGCTCCAAGGAAAAAGACAGGGCCAAGCTAACCACTGCCCCTTTGGCGGGGAACCATATGAAAACAAAACGGTCTAAATTAAAACATCTCAGCCAAGGAAAGGAAAAGGAGATATCAACTCAGTGCAAGAAAATGACCAGATAACTGAGGATTAACAGCTTGGCGAATCCCTCAAGATCCTTTGATCCTGAGGGATTGCTACTTTAACTATTTTTGTGTCCTTGATATCTCCGCTTCAGCAGTTATAAGTAGGGGCAACACTGCTAGCCTGGGGGGGACGGTTAATTTGTCATGTAACTTTGCTCTGTACTTGAACTTTGATCATTGACTCTCGTTGAGAAGAGATTTACTGTAACTCTGTTTCAATGCTTTAATATAAATCAGGTTGTTGTTCTATCTATGATTCTGGAATAACTTCAAGCGGTGTATCCCTGGAGGCTAAGGGCCCAGCCATGGTGAAACACTGGCTCCTGTATCATTATCTTTAGTTCATGTGTGGTTTGTATTATCAGCTTGAATCGGTAATCTGGTGTGTTTTGTTATCTTATATTGCATCTGTGTTATATTTCATATATCGTTCTCTGCAACAAGAAAGTCGTAAGGTGCATTATGATCTTATAACGTATTGTTATTCCTTTAAAGTCGTTAATGTAACATTGTTGTTCTCTACAGAATGTTATTGTTGTTTAATTGTAGAGTAATCAAGCTGTAACCTTCTTAAGCTGGTATTACTGTATTTGTCTATGGTTTATACTTCATATGATTGCTATTCAATTGACATTGCGGTTCCATTATGAATTGTGATCGTTACCCTTTCTAACCTGGATTAATACTTGCGGTATCAGACTCAAATTACTGTTTTTCTTAATATCTTTGTATGCTCTGTGTATTATTTATTTCAACACCATAGGCTCTAAGCATTGTCCTATATTTTATTGGTAATTTGTTGTCATTCCATTTCTGTTTGTTGTTCGATTTATCCTTTGAGTATTCTATAGGATAAGGTTGTTGCACTTGTTTCTGTAGATTAAGGTGTTGTTGTTCATGAGATTTAGTTGCTGTTACATTTTCTAGTTGTTGTTCCATTCCTTAATTGTTGTTCCATTTCCTGTTATTTGCGTTATTGATTTCTTTGGTGTGCAGAACGATCTGAAACTATAGTGGCCATTGGCATTTGTTGTCTAGTCCCCAGATTGATGATCTGTTCCTTGATTACTTTTGGTTACATCAGTTTCCAAAAGGATGAGTTATTGTTACTGGACCCTTGACTGATACATTGCTTATTTTTTCAAATGAATGATTTAGGCTTCAAGGTATTTTTCTGTAAGTAGATTTTCTTTCAAGCATCTGTTTACTCTTGTATTTTCTTGAGCACTATACTACTAACATTACTCTGACAAATGACAGCCTCAAACCGAGTACACTCTTTGAGATAACAAATCGTTCCTAGATTGACAAGTTAATGTGAGTTAATTAGAGATGAAAAAGACCCTTTTTACGACTCGACATTTTGGCGTCGTTGCCCGGGAAGAGTGTAGCCATTTGTTTCTTTTTCAGAGTAGTGTAGGAACTTGTTAGGAAAGAGTTGGGTTTTAAAAACGGAAGGTAAGAACCTACGTAAGGAGTATGTAATAGCCCTGCTCCCCTGCCCGCTTTCCTGTAGATTTGTTGTTGTTTTATTTAGGTAGAACCTAGCAGTTGATTTATGTGCATGACTAAGCAGAAAAAGCCATAAAAGAATCCCATACCTCTACCCAAGCCTGATAAAGCTAAGGAGCCAATGACCCTTGGCCGATCGACCTTTATAGACGAAATCTTTAAGAAAGCAGAATCTTAGCCATCAGTAGGACCTAGAAAAGTTATTTCTGGACAGCCTACTAGTTCCCTTCAAGCCACAGGATCACCATCTGTAGCCTTTACTGAGGTGCATAGTCAAACTGAAGAGCAAGATTTTCAAGAAATTGAAAATTCTAGCTCAAAATCATTGCAAGAAGGGAACCTTAGCAATATCTGTGAAGGAAGGGGAGAAACAGGTGAAGCAGAAGAACCAAAATCTCCTCTTAGGGTAATTCAGCCATTAAGCAGCCCAGATAAGGGGAGTGCTGCAAAAATCATTTACAACGAAATTCAAAAACCTGAATCCCCTCAGACATTAGGCACTCTCATCATCCCAGATAAAGGAAGTGATGTCAAGGCCATTCCCATTAGAGTCATTCCCCATCGACAACGTAGGAATACCCTCCTAGATATCCCAGAGGGCTATTGGCATATATTTGGTCAAATGGCCTAGAATCAGCCTAACACCCAAACCTCTACTCTGCAATACCCCATTGTGGATACTGCAGCTAATGCACCTATGAAGGCAATTCCCCTTCAGCATATCCCTACATTCCATGGCCTTACATCAGAAGATCCGGATGCATTTTTGTTTGAATTCAACGTGTTGTGTAGAGGATATGACTATACCACTGATGCCCAGAAATTGAAATTATTTCCTTTTACATTAAAAGGAGCTTCTTTGAGATGGTTTATGGGATTTAGGGTGGTGGTGTTATAAATAATTGGGATCAAATGAAAGAATCTTTTCTAAAAAAGTATCAGGATTGTTGCAGGTCTCGAGAATTAAAAGATGAAATATTTCAGATGGTAGCCAAACCAAATGAAACATTGGAAGCATATGTTGAATGATTCTAGTATAATCTTCAAAGATGTCCTTATGCATCATTACCTTTGCCTGATAATGTATTAAAAACAACATTAATTAGGGGAATGAAGGAACAATGGATTGAGACATTAAACATTATGGGGAAAGGAGATATTTATCAAGAAAATTTTGCTGACATTATTGATTTATGTATCAGGAGTTTGAGAGGCAGCACAGGACTAAAACCAACAGAGCATGATCGACTCGCACGAGATAATAGAATTTCGGCAGAAGGAGTAACTCGTGTAGAAATCGAAAATTTATTAGAAAATTTTAAAACTGACATATTGGGGATGCTGACAACACAACTTAATATTATGCAGGCTAAACAAAGGCAAGCAGAAGCAGAACAAAATTTGGAAATCCTCTGTCCCAGATGCAGGAAGAAACACAACCACAAGGAGTGTCCATTAGATGCAGTTCAAGTTTGCACCATTTGTACAAAAGATCACTCCACAGAGAGCTGCCCCTCACTTCCTGGATTGAAAGCAGTGTATAAGGAAGCAAAAGAAAAGCCAGAACCAGTGTATCTACTTAATCAGCGCCGTCAGTGGCAGCCGCGACAAACAGGTATGTTTTCAGACCCAGCTTCTTCTTTCCAGCCTCAGCAATACCAGGCTCAACAATATAATTCAATGTGGAAAAATCAACCTCCCTTCCCGAATTGGTCACAACAATCATTCCCTTCATCATCTCCATGGCCGAGTCAAGCAAGCCAACCCAATTGGCCAAATTTTCCCTATACCCCACCATATTGGCAAAACAATGTTTTTCCACCGCAATGGACTCTTGCTACTTCACAGAGTCAAACCTGGCAGACAAACTGGAAAATATCGATGAATCAACCAGTAGGAACTATCCCGCTCCCTCAACCTACACTGCCAGCTCTACAACAAAATCCGCAGTCTAATTTAAGGTCGCAACTCCCAGCCCAACCCAACCCCAATCCAAATAATAGACCGTCCAGACCATTCAAATAATCGAAACACTAGAAACAGGAACCGATCTAAAGGAGTGTGATGACCTTCAATTAAGATCGGGGCGTATCATTGAAACAGAGGGAGATAAAACAATAGTTACCTGTAGAACAACCGTTACAGGAAGAGGACGTGCCCAGACAACAAATTCATGATCCAACAACCACATCCTCTCCTCCATTCCCAGAACGCTTGATTATACCTCGACCTATACAACATCCTGATTTGGACATTCTGGGAGAATTACGAAACCTGTACATAAAATTCCCACTCCTCCAAGCCATTCAAGACATCCCGATATATGCAAAAAATATCAAAGAGCTATGTATAAAGAAACTAAGGAGGAAAATAACAAATAACCCAAAAGTCCAAGTGGTTGGCACTTTATCTGACTTATTATCAGGAAAAGAAACACCCGTTAAATATGAAGACCCAGGAAATCCAATAGTAACCATACAGATCTATGGTCAAACCTTCTCTAATGCCTTAGTTGATCTAGGAGCTGCAATTAACATCTTAACGACCACAACTTGCCAAAAACTGGGCATTACATCAGTAGAACCGACCTCCACTTTATTAGAACTGGTTGATCATTTCGTAGTTAGACCAGGGGGCACACTATAGGATGTTATGGTATCTGTTGATTCCTGGGAATATCTGACCGATTTTCTGATAATAAACCCCAAAAATCGACTTGATGGGCACCCATTGATCTTAGGCAGACCTTGGCTCGCAACTGCTGATGCTTATATTGGCTGTCGACAAGGAAATATGACCATTTCTAGGGGGATAAATATTAAGAATCTAGCTTTATACCCCCCAACGCAGCCAAGTGTCACGACAATACAAACTAACAAGCACCCTGTGTCATACCTTACAGAAAATATTAGATCTCCATTAACCATACAGGAGGCCCTCGATTTTAAAGACCAAACAGAAGACGATGCTATTAATAATTTCATTAGTCAAGCCAAAACTAGACCCCACGTACAATGTCACATGATAGAAGCGGAATTTGATAATGAATTAGAAGAGGATCTTCTTAAAGATACGCATGATCAACCAATACCTACTACCTCTGTCTCAAATAGCAAAATTGTGGAAATTGAGCCAAGAAATACTTTAAACATTAATGCCAACCTGACTTACGAACAAGAAAAGAAACTCATCTAGTTATTGAGGAAACATAAAGAAGCATTTGCATGGGACTACCCTAATATGAAAGGAATTTATCCCCAGTTATGTACACACCACATTTATATAGAAAAGGATGCAAGACCTGTTCGCTAACCGCAAAGGAGACTTAATCCTCATCTAAAAGAAGTTGTAAAAGCTGAACTCCAAAACTTTTAGATGTTAACTTCATCTACCCTATCTCTGATAGTAAATGGGTCTCTCCACTTGTTGTGGTACCGAAGAAGAATGGAAAGTGGAGGATTTGTGTAGACTATAGAGAATTAAATAAAGCAACACAAAAATACCACTTCCCCCTTCCATTTATTGATCAAGTATTAGACACTTTGGCAGGAAAGAAATTTTTTTCTTTCTTAGATGGCTTTAGCGGATACAATCAGATTCAGATTGCCCCTTAAGACCAAGACAAAACTACTTTTACTTGTCCTTGGGGAACATTTGCCTACAGAGTTTTACCTTTTGGATTATGCAATGCTCCTGCCACATTTCAAAGAGATATCCTTAGCATTTTTTCAGACCTAATAAATGAGGGGCTCGAAGTCTACATGAATGATTTTACACCATATGGAGATGATTTTGATCCAGCATTGGACCCACTGGAAAACGTCCTGCAGCGCTGCATTGCCACCAGGCTTTGCTTAAGCCATGACAAATGCTATATGATGATGAATGAAGGACTTATTCTAGGCCACTATATCTCAGCAGCTGGCATACAAGTAGACCCAGCCAAAATCCAAATAATTTTTCTAATTCCCACCCCTACCACTCAAACAGAGGTACGCAGTTTTCTTAGATTCTTTGGTTATTATAGAAGGTTCATAAAACATTATTCACATATTTCTGCACCTCTATATGCACTAACAGGTAATGTTGACTTTCTTTGGACAGAAAAATGTGACCGTGCTTTTCAAGATTTGAAGAAGCTTGTCTCCACATCTCTAGTCCTTCGTGGACCAAATTGGAACCTACCATTCCAGATTTCGTCAGATGCCTTAGATACAGCTATTGGAGCAGTCCTTGGGTAGGAAGAGGATAAAAAACCATATGCAATTTATTATATTAGTAAGAATTTATCCCCTGCTGAATTAAATTATACTGTTACTGAAAAGGAATTTCTAGCTCTAATACATGCTATCAATAAGTTCAGGCATTACATTACTGGATATCCTATTATTTTATATAAAGATCACTCTGCCATAAAATATTTAGCAAATAAACCAATCACAACTGGTAGAATAACTAGATGGTTGATTTTACTGTAGGAATTTGACATTACAATCAAGGACAGACCCCGAAAAGAAAATCCTGTCGCTGACTTTCTCTCGCGAATACCAAAACCAGTGGATGCAACAACAGTTGAAGATCAATTCCCAGATGAGCATTTGTTTGCTATCACTGTTAAAACACCCTGGTATGCTAATTTTGCGAACTACTTAGCAGTAGGTAAATTACCAAAACATCTGACCCCCAATGAGCGAAAACAGATTGTCCAGCGAAGTGTTCGATTTTCCTGGATTGGGGGCTACCTGTTTCATACAAGAGCAGATATGCACATCAGGAGATGTGTCCGGGAGGATGAAATTTTTGATATTTTGAAAGCTTGTCACAATGGACCATGTGCAGACACTTTGCCAATAAGAGAACTGGACACAAGGTGCTACAAACAGGGTATTATTGGCCTATGATTTTCACAGATGCAAAGAAGTTCGTTCAAGCTTGTGACAGTTGTCAAAGAGCAGGACACCTTGGTCAGGTCGATGAAATGCCCCTGAACCCACAACTGGTTGTTGAACCAATTGATCGATGGGCACTTGATTTTTTTGGTCCAATCAACCCATCTTTGAATCAAGAAACTTATAATCTGGTGGCAACAGAATACATCACCAAGTGGGTTGAAGTAGAAGCATTAAGGAGAGCTACAGAGGATTCTGTCATACAATTCTTGTTTCATATATTTGTGCGATATAGGCTTCCAAGAGATATAATTACAGATGGAGGACCACAGTTTGCTAGTAATAAGATTGCTGCAACACTTAAAAACTATCATATCCAGCAGAAAATTACTACTCCATACCACCCACAAGAAAACGGTCAAGTAGAAAGCAGCAATAAAATATAGAAGCAATCCTAACAAAAACCATCGCGTCACATAGACGTGATTGGGCTGCAAGACTACCAGAAGCCTTGTGGGCTTACGGAACAACATGGAGAATCACTACTGGCTATTCACCATACCAGTTGGTGTTTGGAAAGGAACCCATCTTTCCTATAGAATTCGAAATCCAAACACTACGAATAACACAAGAAGTCGGCCTAGATCTAAACGAGGCACGGATTAGTAGATTACAGTAGATCAATGAGATAGATGAAATCAGGCTCTTTGCCCTTCAACATATTGCATTAATCCAATAGCAACGAGCTAAATGGCATGACGCTCTCATTAAAAACAAAGTCTTCCGTGAAGGAGACTGGGCCCTCTTATATGATTCCAGGTTTCAGGATTTTCCCGACAAACTTCAGACTCGCTGGCTAGGGCCATATGAAATCCAGAAGGTACATGATAATGGCACCCTAACTCTAGTCACTATTGATGGATCTGGTCATACCTTTAAAGTAAATGGCCACCAAGTTCAACTATACCACAAACCACTTACTCGGGAATCCTTCTGTCAGCAACTACGCGGGGACTCCGATATGAAAATTCTACAGGGGGAAGAGCAATCTTCCTCACCTGTGATTCATTAAGTGATTCACCTTTTTTTTATACTTTGTACATAATTTCTTTGTTCTATTTTTCCTGCTATTCCTCTTGTAAGAAACAACATTTGTGTGCACTTTTGTCATTTTTGTTGTTCCTTTTCTAAAGAGATAGCATTTTTGTTTGTTGTTCCTTTTTCAAAAGAACAACACCTTTGTTTCAGTTGTTTCTTTTTCTTTTTAATTTTGCTGTTCTTTTTCTAAAGGAACAACATTTGAGTGTTTTTTTGTTCCTTTTCCAAAGGAACGACACTTTTTGATTTTTTGTTGTTCCTTTTTCAAAGGAACGACATTTGCGTTTCTGTTGTTCCTTTTCCAAAGGAACGACACTTTTTGACTTTTGTTGTTCCTTTTTCAAAGAAACGGCATTTGCGTTTCTACTGTTCCTTTGCCAAAGGAACGACACTTTTTGATTTTTGTTGTTCCTTTTTCAAAGGAACGACATTTGTGTTTCTACTGTTCCTTTTCCAAAGGAACGACACTTTTTGATTTTTGTTGTTCCTTTTTCAAAGGAACAACATTTGCATTTCTGATGTTCCTTTTCCAAAGGAACAACACTTTTTGATTTTTGTTGTTCTTTTTTCAAAGGAACGGCATTTGTGTTTTGTTGTTCATTTTCCAAAGGAACGACACTTTTCATCACTTGCGTTTCTGCTGTTCCTTTTTCAAAGGAATGACACTTTTGGTTTTCTACTGTTCCTTTTCTAAAGGAATGACATGTTCGGTTTTTGCTGCTCCTTTTTCGAAGGAAACGACACTTTCATTTTTGCTGTTCCTTTTTCAAAGGAACAACACTTGAATTCCTTTGCCCTTCCTTTTTCAAACAACAACATTCGTGTATTCCTTTTACTTATGCTTATAGATCCCTGCTGTTCCTCTTGTTTCAGGTCTTTTGGAGTACAGTTATACACTCATGCAATGGATACAAAGCTAGAGCATACTGAAATCAGCAAATTATGTAAAATCACTACATTTATAAGAAATTGTTGTGAATTGATAAAGAGGAATGAAGGAAGGACACAATTATTCATTACTTTTGCTGTCATTACCCTACTAATACCAACATGATTGGTCGTCTTTATCATGCTGGTTCTTTTTAAATTCCCATAATCTTCTTTGATAATTAGTAAGGAATAAGAACAAAGGGTTTATATTTTTCTATTGAGATGTTAAGACTTCTTCCACCATTCCTACTCTTAAGGAGGGTCGAACCACCCTTTGTGTATAAATAGGAAAGCATGTTATAAAAATAAAAAAGACGAATGTTTTGAATTGTCAAATGCAGGATAGGGGGTCTCATCAAGAGCCAGCCTACCATGATCATAAGGAAGAAAGTGAAGTGGCATTCCCACTATGGCCACCACACCAGGGATATGGTCCAAGAGGCAAATCAGAAAAAATAAAGAGTCCTTGGAACAAGAGGTCTCATCACGAGTCGGCCTGCCCACCTTTCACTCCTTCCTGGTGAATGGCATTATGATTTAACTGGTTACCAAGTCAGCATAATGACCTCCATTTTGACAATGAATAGAACTTCCTACGCATACACAAAGGATCATGGTTCCATGGGTGAAACAAACAACTCTGCCAAGGTTATGGACACCTGTCGGCAGCAGAGCTCTGTTAATGGTATTGAAGTCACATTTCTTATATGCCAATAGTCATCATTAATACCCTTCTCGGTCTTATACCTTTGTAAACTGTCAAATAGGATTTTGCATATCCCTTCCCTGAACCATTAAACGCATGAAAATCCATTATAACCAATCATGGTGGAAAAAGTAGACAATGATCGCATTACACTCATTATGCACGTCAGCTGTCCTATCCTCCCAGCCTTGCATCATGTAACTGCATTTTCTTATTTATTAAGCAACCCTATTATACACCTCGATTTCGGTAACCTGCTACTTTTGTAAACATGGCATCCTTGCATACGTTTTTCCTTTATGACCCCTGTACCATAACAGATCGGCCCGCCGCTCCTTCATTTGACGGCCGAGGATGGCCTATCACATTGCGGGGGGGGGGGGGGGGGTTAACTTCATAATTTACGGATATACGTGTCAAGCTATTAATCGTAAAATTCTTACTCGGGAATAGCAAGGCTTAACGGTATCTCGTTTTGCATGCCTTGTTGTTCCTAAGATATTTCCGTCTGTAACAATTAGTAAGATTTGAACAAGCATTGCGATTTTACTATTTTCTTCTGTGTTGCTAACAATTCGAACAACTTGTTGTTCCGTTGCCGTTTTTGTGTTTTTACAGTGAGCTAAAAGGATGGGAGGAAGGTTAATTCGAAGAGAACCATAGGTATTGACAGTTTCCGACGTTGCATGGGAAATCTTGGCAAAGGCAGGATGGTTAGTCTATATTAATCACATACAGGAATCCAACGAGACCGTGGCAATAGAATTCTTGCAGAATTTACAAGAAAATCACTCCATAGTAAGGGGAAAACATATAACAGTCACCGATGATGTAATTGCAGAGGTCTCGGGACTGCCAGCCACTGGACCTGTGTGGACTCTGAAGAAGGAGAGACTGCAAAAGATCATGGAGATATTCTAGGATGTAGGTCAGAACCTGACAGTCAGAGGAAAGGGAGTCCTACCAGTAGCATTAGGAGAACCATGGGTAGAATTGGCGAGGATCATCCAGAGCTACATCACTTGTGAAGGCAGGAAAGATGTGGTAAGACCATGACACCTTAAACTCTTAGCTGTATTAAAAGAAAAATTCTCTGTGAACCTGCCTGCATTTTTAAATTCATTACTGCATGATGTTGCCCGAAGCATGAAAAAGTCACAACATGTGGAATCGGTGGTGAGTCACCATGGGCTAATATGGTTGATAGTTAGCCACAGTTTGGCTCAGCAACAGAGCATCTGGGAAGAACTAATTGTTATAATAGATGGGGCACCGACTCTGCCAGCTCCAAAACGCTAACACGCTGCCAGTACATCAGCTAGACCATCAAAACGGAGAAAATCAGTTAGATTGGCACAAATTAGAGGAAGGTTGGAAAATCCCCAAGGGGGTACCAGCTAGCTTATGGAGATAGATGACTCAAGGGATGAGGAACCCCACAATTGGAAGGAAAACAGAATGAGAAAGAAGTAGAAGAAAATGAGGAAGGAGAGACAGAGGAAGAGACTGAGCAACCTGAGCAGGTGGAGGTGGAGGTAGAACAACGTGAAGAGAGTCCACTGCAAAATCCATTGCAAGAGGACAAATTGGCCAAAATTCTAGCCAATATGGGCAAATATGGCCAGCCTCTCAGCCAGCCAGGCCTCCAGACTGAGGAAGAACCGAAGGAGAATTCTGCTCAGGATAAAAATGCACCCGAGGAATTGTACGACGGGAAAGAAAATGAATAGAATCATTCTGTTCATGATGATTAAGATATGGGAGGTGAAAAATCCACTCCCAGCCAGACTACACCAGAAGAATTGCATGAAGAAGAAGGGGTGGATAAGGAAGTTACCCAGGAATTAACAGAACCACCTAGGGTTTCTACTCCTGAGCAGCCTGAAAAAAACATCAAAGGAGCACCCCAAGAGGAAAACCAAGGAATTGGCCAGGATAATAGTCCAGGCTCGAGTAAATAGACAGCTGTTCCTTCTAAGGAAGCAGAAGAAATCAAACAATTACAAGAAGAACAACAAAGGTTACTAAATGTGATAGCTCGACTTCAACAACAAATCAGGGTTTTGAGGATAAGAAAGAGAACAAAGAGAACTTCTGGGGAAACACATGCAGCTACTCTGGTGAAAACCCCCAAGAAAAAGGTTTGAAAGACCCTTGTTCAGCCTGCTGTTCAAAATCCTGCTGAAGAACAGTCTGCTGTTCAAATTGTTGTCAAAGAACAACCTGCTATTCAAATCACTGTTGAAGAACAATTTGCTGTTCAAACTCTTGTTAAAGAAAAGACTGCCATTCAAAAGCAAAAGGAATAGCATTCTACTGTTGCTCATATTGAAGTACAAATGGACGATATATTGACTTGTGACAAGGAAGTTCAGACAGAGACACAACCCTCTGAAAGGATGCAGACTATGAATACAAGGCGATGCAATAGGAAGATTCAAGTAAATCTTCCGCTAGCCACTACTATGTGGGACACTGATCCGAGGACAGTAACCCTATGAGAGGTTTTGATGCAAGCGCAGCAAGCAGTTGAAAAACTCATGGAACGAACAGTTTCTCGAGAAATGTATGAAGAATTACAATAACAGCTAAGGAATGTCAATTTATCTGAGAGCCAAGCCTTTGAAGGATGGTGAAAAGAACAAGAAAAAGTCGCAAAGGTAACTCATAGATTAGATGTAGTCGTCAGACAGATGGATACCTTATGCTCTTTGTACACTGACGTCCTAGCATGTAGATCCCCTGCCAAGAATTATGCCTTGTTTTTAATGGAACGATATTTGCAATTGAAAATTAAGGCTGTCAAAGCAGGAGCCCCTATCCAAATTAATACCGTTGATGATTTTATAAATTGTTGTAAGCATTATGGAGTGAAGGTTCAAAGACTACCGTGTGAGTTCTATCTACATAACCTTGTGCTAGACCAAGACACAGAACAAAACCCTGGCCCTTTCGTTGGGGATTTCCAACTGCAGGCATTTATTTTGTTTGGAGTTATTCAAATTAAATGGCTTAAATCCTATAATTCCTTCCAAAGACAAGAAAATAGATTAGACTTATGGGTAAGAGCTGAACCTAGAGGCCCATTACAGTTATGGAACAAACATAGGAGCCTTATGAGGACTCCGGGTGTGATTGACATGTTAAAACCCATTCATACAACAATCAACCGGCAAGGGATAGAATACTTCTTCACCATTAAGTACCTTGCCATTGCAGCTACTAAATTTCGATATCAGACCTCTAATCCGAACATCCAACTCAGGGAACCATTTAATTACGAGAATTTTAAGTTAGTCGCTGATCGTCTGAACCTCTATGGAAAAATTATCTTGAGGGTAGGACCATATTGGTTAGGATATAGGTTTCGAAGCCCGATCATTTGGCACCCTGCACCCGAATACCAATCCCTGTATGAGATGCCTGAGGGTCAGATAGGCCATCTTTTTGAACACCCAGTTAGGCATCATGGCTGTAGGCCACCACATGAGATCCCATCTCCAGCGTACTGTCTCACTACCTTACATGTCAACTACAATGTTTTCATGAGGGCATGAAAAAGGGTAAGCAGGGGGGTGTGTGGAGTATTGAAGAAGGTATGTTTTCATTGACTATTTTGCCATCTTTTCTTTAGAACTCATAACATATTTACATCATGAACTAGGAAGATAATGGGAAATCATTACAAAATCTATAAAGATTTATATATAACATGAAAACTCTAATAATCACCATTTCTTATGCAGGAAAAGGAAAAAACTAAAGATTTCTGCTCCAAGGAAAAAGACAGGGCCAAGCTAACTGCTGTCCCTTTGGCGGGGAACCATATGCAAACCAAATGATCTAAATTAAAACATCTCAGCCAAGGAAAGGAAAAGGAGATATCGACTCAGCGCAAGAAAACAACCGGATAATTGAGGATTAACAGGTTGGCGAATCCCTCAGGATCCTTTGATCCTGAGGAATCGCTGCTTTAACTATTTTTGCGTCCTTGATATCTCCGCTTTAGCTATTATAAGTAGGGGCAGCACTGCTAGCCCGGGGGGGATGGTTAATTTGTCATGTAACTTTGCTCTGTACTTGAACTTTGATCATCAACTCTCGTTGAGAAGAGATTTACTGTAACTCTGTTTCAATGCTTTAATATAAATCCGGTTGCTGTTCCATCTGTGATTCTGGAATAACTTCAAGCGGTGTATCCTTGGAGGCTAAGTGCCCGGCCCTGGTGGAACACTTGCTCCTGTATCATTATCTTTAGTTTGTGTGTGGTTTGTATTATCAGCTTGAATCGGTAATCTGGTGTGTTTTGTTATCTTATATTGTAGCTCTGTTATATTTCATATATCGTTATCTGCAACAAGAAAGTCGTAAGGTGCATTATGATCTTATAACGTATTGCTATTCCTTTAAAGTCGTTAATGTAACAATGTTGTTCTCTATAGAATGCTATTGTTGTTTAATTGCAGAGTAATCAAGCTGTAACCTTCTTAAGTTGGTATTACTATATTTGTTTATGGTTTATACTTCATACGATTGTTGTTCAATTGACATTGTGGTTCCATTATGAATAGTGATCATTACCCTTTCTAATCGGGATTAATACTTGTGGTATCAGACTCAAATTACTGTTTTTCTTAATATCTCTGTATGTTGTGTGTATTATTTATTTCAGCACCGTAGGCTCTAAGCGTTGTTCTATATTTCATTTGTAATTGGTTGCCATTCCATTTCTATTTGTTGTTCGATTTATCCTTTGAGTATTCTGCAGGATAAGGTTGCTACACTTGCTTCTATTGATTAAGGTGTTGTTGTTCATCAAATTTAGTTGTTGTTACATTTTCTAGTTGTTGTTCCATTTCTTAATTGCTATTCCATTTCCTGTTATTTGCATTATTGATTGCTTTGGTGTGCAGAATGATCTGAAACTGTAGTGGGCATTGTCATTTGCTGTCTAGTCCCCAGATTGATGATCTATTCCTTGATTACTTTTGGTTACATCAGTTTCCAGAGGGATGAGTTATTGTTACTGGACCCTTAACTGATACATTGCTTATTTTTCCGAGTGAATGATTTAGGCTTCAAGGTATTTTGTTGTAAGTAGATTTTCTTTCAAGCATCCGTTTACTCTTGTATTTTCTTGAGCACTATACTACTAGCATTACTCTGACAAATGACAGCCTCAAACTGAGTACACTCTTTGAGATAACAAATCGTTCCTGGATTGAAAAGTTAATGTGAGGTAATTAGAGGTGAAAAAGACCCTTTTTACGGCTCAACAACCTTGAGAGACAATGATGAAGGTGTCTATAAATCATTGGTCTCGCCAACATTGTAGCTCATGGTCTCATGGAGATATGGAGCTGTTAGTTAAGGCCTTGCACTATGACAATTTTGATTGATATGATGCTATACAGATGGGGTTACCAATCCGATTCTTCTTATGAGAAATTTTTCAGATTGAGAATAACCAAGTACCATTGTAAATACCTCCCTAGTTAAGAGGGAGTGTTGAAGAAAAGGGTAACTAGGTTCGGTATTTGTCAATGTAATTTTGATCTTTGTACTTGTCAAGAAAAAAAATTATTATTTTTATAAATTATATGAATGAGTTTCTTGGTCTTTCTATAGGTCTAAGAAATTCAAAGAGTTAAAATTATATTGAAGAACTTTTCTTGAGCATTTACGTAATGAACATGACTCAACCTAGTGTCAAACAGCCCTCCAAGACAAGCACCATCATTCAAAGAAGAAGTCTGCAAACAAAGTGATCCAATGACATCATGTAGGCCTACAAATATATATTAAATAACTAAAGGATGACATTTCGGTTCACCTAGATAAGTCGGCTCAAAGTGGAGACATAACCACTATATATACCCAGTTGGGGTATTACAAAAGAAACAGAAAAATTTCAGACATCTCTACAACTTCGGATGAGTACAGAGGTACTGAATTTCAGATGGGTACAGTAGGGTGCAGGAACTCAGTTTCACTGTAATTTTTGGTGGGTACAATGAATGCAGGGTGTTAGAGACTTCTGAAATCTCGGTGGTGATTACAGTATGTAATTACATTGTAACCTTCTCGGTGGTGAAAGTCTCGGCATAGCTGTAGCAATAAGGATCTCAGTGCAGGGAAGAAAAACAAAGTCACATTCTTGGCTTAATTATTATGATGAGGATCTTAGTGATACTCTCTCGGCATACTTCTATATGATGTCATAAGTCTCGATATATTTGTGATAATGATATCTACTGTCTCGACATACTTCTAAATATAATCATGATCTTGATGGAAGACCATCTAGATGCAATGCTCTTATATGTACATGTCTTAGTATAAGATCTGATTGTTATGATCTCTATGAATATGCAACAGTGTTGCAACATTAGTGATCTCAGTGATGACCTTGATAGTGTAACAATAATGAAGAATTCAGTGAAGCAACAGCGTTGATGATGACCTCAACAACAAGAAGAGGATTGGCGACTTGGTCTTGGAGTGGCCTAGTAGGTCAAGGGTTATGGTCTTGGTGTTCGTCAATTGAACCTCCATAAGAAGAATTTCGTGTGGGTTTTCCTCTCCAATAGCGAGAGGTTTTGGCCCTGGAAGAATGCCAACATCTTGTGTTCTTGTCTCTTTGTTTTTGGTAGTAGTTTGACGAAGTAAACACACACACTAATAATAAGAATAATATAAAGCTAAGATAAATTGTAAAATCACTTCACAAATTTTTATCAAGTCTAGAAGAATCTTACTAATGCTAACTTCCCTAGATTCTTCAACACAAACACACAGTGGATCACATCTCAACCCTAGAATCACATCAGGGAGTTCATTCTCAACCCAGAACCACAAAGGGGAGAAAATCTCAACCCAATCCTATTGTCCACTGATCTTCCCATGAATAACCCTCAAGATTCATGAGGTAGAACACCTACATCATAATCCAACTTGCACGAGATACCCAACTTACCAAGAGGTAAGGATCACATGCTTCCAAGCCTCCTCAAACCAATGGCCAGATGACGAGGTACAATCCCAACAAGCCCTTCTTGTGGGTATGATGCCAACTTAGCTATACTCATCAATGACCAAAGCTGGGGGAGATACCCAACTTGTCAAAATTGAAAAGGATCACACACATCCCACGGGTGACAGATAGGGGTGATCCCCTATTGCCTAGAGGTCCCTCAACCCAGGAGCCCTCTATCTCAATTCCTCACCCTATGAGATCAACAAGGGGGGAGAGCTAGCTTGGTGCCCTCGATCAGTGTTTCCCCTTATCAGGAGGGGTCACATCCATTAGTCTGAGCTACTCTCTAAAGATAAATAACTTTCCTTTTGGTAATTATTTGGCGAGAATATCTAGAATTTGATCATCTGTCGATGTGTGATGGAGTCTAAAAACTCCTTTGTACACCATGTATTGAATGAAGTGATATTGAATCGCTATGTGCTTGGACTTGTCATGAAACACAAGATTCTCTACCAGACAGATCCTACTCTTTTTGTTGCAATTTACCACTATAGTGTCTAGGACCTGCTCAAATAGCTCTCTAAAGATCTTCCTCAACCAAACGGCTTCACATCTAGCCATGCTAGCAGAAATATACTATGCTTCGATGGTACTTAATGCTACAAACTTTTGTTTCTTGCTCATCCATGATATCATGGCAGATCCAAGACTAAAAAAACATCAAGATGTACACTTCCTGTTTAATCCATTTCTTGTCTAGTAAGCATCACTGTATCCATGAATTCGAACATCTCCAACAGAATACCCCAGACTAAGTGTGATTGTCCCATGCAAATATCTCAATATATGTTTGGAAGCAATCCAATGTGCATGGAGGGGCTCAGTCATGAATTGGATCAACGTGTTCATTTTATAGCATATGTATGGACGAGTTTTCACAAGGAACATAAAAACCTCAATCAATTATCTATACTCAGATGGATTTGCCAAATTGGGTCCTGCAACTTATCCACATAACTTATTGAAGTTCATTTCCATTGGTGTAAGCATGGATTTGCATTCTTTCATTTCAAATATTTCCAGTAGCTTCACAACATATTTTCCTTCTAAAAGGAAAATCTCACCAAGATTTTGACATACCTCAAGGCCTATGAAGTAGTGCATGAGTCCAAGGTCCTTCATCTTGAATTCAGAGGCTATCTCCCTCTTAGACTTGATCATTAGAGGCTTATTATCTGTGAAGAATATATCTTCTACATATAAAACCAAAATCAATGGAATACCTTGGACTACCTTGAAGTATATATTGGGATCAATGTTGCCTCTTGTGAATCCCATTTTCATCAAATAACTGTCTATGCGTGTGTACCAATATTTGGGGGCTTGTTTCAAACCATACAAAGGCTTCTTCAACCGGCAAACATGTGTTCAATCCTCCACTTCAAATCCATGTAGCTTCTCAACATACACTTCTTCTTGTAATATTCCATGAAGGAATGCAATATTTACATCCATCTTATGAAGATTCCATCCTTGAATTTTGACAAGGGCTACTATCGAATGGATGGTTGTGTATCTAGCCACAATTCAAAATATATCATCGCATTCTTCTCTCTCTTTCTATGATAATACTTGAGCCACAAACCTTTCTTTGTATTTATCAATGCTACAATAAATTCCATGCTTGACCTTGAACTGCCAGTTTAAAGTAACCACAGATTTCCCCTTTGGTCTCAGTACAATATCCCATACATCATTCTTCATAATCAATTCATTTTTCGTCAACCATAGCATCTTTCCAAACTCATTATTTTACGGCTTATTGGCTGCAACATATCCCTGGTACCTGTATGGCTACTTCCTTTCTCTAAATGATCTTTTAACGGGAACATGTCTCTCAACATCCTGTAGAGGGTCGCGGAGCCAAAGTGGTATCTTCCTAGATGGAGGATCACTTGGTGGAGGATCTACGAGATACAGAGGCTCCATGGGATCATCAACAATACCTGTCTTAGACTTGGGCACTGGAGGACCATCTAGAATATCGTTGTCATCATTCCTCTTCCCAGAGGAGGAGGTGGAGGAAGGCCTCTTTCTTTTCCAAGAGCAGCATCATTATTTAATGTAACATCCCGACTAATTTCAACATTCCTTTGATCATGAATATATATTCTATATGCTTTATAGTTTTCACAATAACCAACAAATGTACCTTTACTTCTAGTGGCCTCCAACTTGTTCCTTTTGTCTTTCAGCACATCAAATTATATGGGACATCCAAATATACCAATATAGCTAATGTCAACTTTGGCACCTATGAACACTTCTTTAGGGGTCTTATTTTCCAATGCTTGATGAGGGACCATGTTTTGAACATGTACAACAACATGAGTTTCTTCTCCCCAAAGGAACGTTGGCACCTTTTGGTCATGGAGCATGGCATATGCAACTTCTAATATAGACATGTTCTTCCTTTCCACTAATCCATTTTGTTTCAGACTTCTTAATTCCTTATTTCTTGCAAAATTCTATGAACTCATTTGACATGTATTCCCCACCATTATCAGACGTTAATACTTTGATTCTCTTCCCTATTTTATTTTCGATCAAATCTTTGAATTCCTTGAACATTTCAAAGGTTTCATCCTTGTGTTTCAAGTAGTATATCCATGTATTTCTTGAAAATTAATTAATAAAGGTGATTTAGTAGAGATGACCACCAATAGAATTCAAAGGAAATGAAACACATATATCAGAATGAATGATATGAAGGATGTCATTTGTCTTATTCTCACTAGAGGGAAACGGTCACTTTTTTTTCTTTCCAATTTCATAACCTAGACATACTGCATCATAATGGGCTTGAACATTGGGAATACCTGAAACCAATTTCTTCAATTTCAGAAGAGAATAATAATTTAGATGAGCCAATCTTCAGTGCCACATCTCACTCAGATGATTGGTATTATGAACCAATGCTAGAAGTGGCCTTCTAGTGACTCTATAAAGTCCTTCAGATCTTGATCCTAATGTGAATGTATCTCTCATAGGTGAAATAATAGAATAATTCAGAAATTTTCCATTGATGAAGGAAATGCTCATCCTTTTATCCTCCAATGCAGATATAGACCAGTTTCTTCATTAATACCAACACATACATAACATCATGTAGCAAAACGGATTTCTCAGAATTCAGATGAAATTTTACGGACCCCAAAAACTTTCACGGGATGAGTTGAGTTGTCTCTAAGAATAATATTCATCTTATTTTCCCTCTCTACTAGATTAGAGAGAACTTACTTATATCCAGAGAAATGATGAGTGGCCCCACTATCAACCAACCAACTATCCCAAGAATATGGAGGAGAAGAACTAGTGAGGGTAGAAATAAGAATGTATTCAGATTTATTTATAGGATTACCTTCAAATGTGGGAAATCTTGACTTATTTTGAGGATGATGATCTTCTTCCGGGTTGCTTGAGGTATCTATTCTTCTTCTTTCATATCTTATATCGAGGTCATTTCTATGATTGCCTTTTCTTCTTTTATTATTTTATTTGATGTTGTTTCTTCTAGTGTTGTAACATCGTCCTTTTCTCTTTTTGGGACAATCTCGTGCATAATGATCCTTCTTGTGACAAGTATAGTGTTTGGTCAATTTAGTGTGATCTAAATTGCTATTTATATTGTCAACCCAGGGTTCGTAAACTGACGAAATGAGGTGTACTATATGTACTTAGATAACCATTTTCTTAGGATTTTTTTTATCGTTTTAAGCCTTTTAGTTTGTTTTTGGATTTTATTCTTTTCTTAATGTGTGGTGATGAAAGTGAAGTGTGAAGTGTGTGGAGTGTAAATGGTGATGATTTCTAAACTTGAAAAATGCTCAAAAGAAAGCTTTACAATAACTGAAATGAAACCAATTCTTAAGAGAAAACAAAATGCATCAAAAAGTGAACTAATGGAAATGGCCCAGTATCCTTGCTGCTGAAAATGAAAAGAAAGCAAAAACTTGAAAAACAACTCAAACTTAAAGTAAAGCAGCTAACTCACACTACTTGAGCTTTTTAGATCCTTTTCCCCTTGGCTCAATCTACCTTGGGGAAGTAATCATGAGCATAACAAGCAATATGATATTTAACTGTTCAAGAAAGTAAATTGCATAAGGAAACTAATCACACCACTTGAATTCTTCAAATCCTTTACCCCTTAGCTCAATCTACCTTGGGGAAGTAATCATGAACATAACAAGCAATATGATAACTAAATGTAAAAAGAAATTAATCACACTACTTAGACTCTTTTAGTTCTCTACCACTCAGCCCAATCTACTTTATGGAAAGCAACCATGAGTAAGTAATATGACAACTAAATCACACTACAGTTAGTGATCTTTTGATCTCCTATTGATATAGTCATTTGACCACAGAAAGAAATCATAAATTGTTAAGCAGTATGACATCTAATTTAGTAGAAAAAGAAAGAAACAAATAACAACTTGAAAGGACAATGCTGAATGTAAATTGCAGAAAATAAAGGTTAGCAAGAAGGACAAGATGATCACATATGCCAAAAGTTATTAAAGAAAATGAAAGATTGCCCGGGCTGCCTAAAAGAACCTGCAAAAAGAACTGATCAGTTTACAAAGATAAAAATATGAACAACAGAAACATATAGCAACATATTATGTACAAGCTAACAATGAAACAAAAGCATAATGAAACTAAACAAATACTTTACAGGGCTTCAGCGTGCAGGGGCCCTCTCCCACTTCAGCCAATCAAATAATCACAAGACTATCTTCAGAAAGGTCTACTCATGTATTCAAATCAGCCACATATAAAACAGTGGGGTGACAAAATAACCAGCAACGTGCGGAAATTATGTAACAGTTCAGAAATTCTATGCATCCAAAAGTCTCTTTACAGCGTTTGATAATGCGTTATTTATAATGTAAAAGTTCTACAATTAACTAATCAACTACTTAGGCTATTAACTGTGTGCCATAGACTCGTAGATCTCTGCAGCCAAGATCTAGTGTAATTGTCGTTATGCTTCGTAAATCTTTGGAGTGGTTGGCTATTAGATTTATTGTTCAAGAACGATCCTCAGGTGTGTTGGAGCCTCCGTGAGCTGGGAACTAGGCCACGTATCATTCACGTGCCCAAAACAGTGACATGCCACCGTTGGACTCTTTAGTTGGCCACGTATTTGACTTTGGTTGACCGCGGCCTTTAATGGGTGATTTGGTCGGTTCGAAGGGACACGATCCATGTACATGCCATCTGGAGCTTGCCCATATAGCCCGTTCGTTCAGAAGACACCTGGAGCACAGCCTTTAACAAAATGGCTGTGGAATCCTGTGCTGGCTGCAGAAATTGACAAGTTTCCGCAGCTGCATGAACAAAAGACTAAACCAAACAAAAAACATCAGTATAGTTAGAAAATCATATAAACAGTCCTTTTTAAACTATAATGCAATGATTCAACCAATGGATGAGTGAAGTGAGTGGAGTATGAGGGTTAAGAGGGTGTGTAGGAAGGTGCAATGTTGAGGCTCAACATACCCCCACTGTGAAGGTGTTTCATGTCCTCATGCAACCAAAACTGAGTGATTTCCCTTTTAATCTACATGCTCCGAGGCCTCTGCAAGGACATCTAGTCCTCTTTTCTTTTTCCTTGATGCCATCGTCATCATCATCCTTGGTTTTCTAACTAGACATTTAAACTTGAGATTAATTAGAGCCCTGCTTAGCTTTTTGCATCTCTTTTTCAGTCTTCTATTCTTCTTCTGCCACAGTCCTAAATGGAGCATGGTATTATCATGGACCATTTTTTCCACTTTACCCTGCTCTTTGAGTGTTTCATTTTCTTGTATTATGTGTCTATTTAGGACTTCTAGTTCAAACACTTCTTATTTTAGAGACTGAATCTGTGCATCTAGTGGCAAAGAAGTGATAGGTCCTGCAGCTGATTGCTCTAGTGATTCCAGGTAATTGTATACCTTTTGCTGGTTAGGATCCACATCAGGTGATTTTCTTTGTTTGAACTCAAAGTCTTGTGGAGGAGGACTGCCTGCTCCTTCTTGCCAAAAAGGACTTTCCTCTCATGTAGGGCTTGTGTCAAGGCTTGGCTGTTCTGGAGATTTCTCAAGTATTTCTTCACTTAAGTTAATAATGTGGGACTGATCTCCCTTTGTTTTCTTCCATTTTCCTTTTAACTGGGAGCTTCTTCTCAAGGATGAACTCACAACTATCTTCTCTGCACTCTGTTTCCCTTTCTGCTATTTCTTAGCCAAGGCAGCAGCTTTGAAATCCACTAGCCTTTCTGACAGAGGCTGGTAGTCCTCTTCCAAGGATTTTTCAGGTGATGGAGAGATTTCTTGAGTGATTACTTTGCCCTTCTCTTTCTTTTGTTTCTTATTCTTGGGCTGGTCTTCTTCCTCCTTTTGGGCTGTCTCTTCAATTTCTTTAAGAGGGGAGTCTTGGGCTGTAGCATTTTTATCGCTCCTCCTACTTTTCCTTGGGATTTTGGATGGACTACTTCCAGAGGCTTCAGCTGGCTCTTGGAAGTAGTTCCTTGTTAGAAATTGATCCCAAGTATCCTTAGTTTTCTTTAACTGCTCCTCAATCAGAATTCTTATGAGCCCATGATGATAGAGATATGGCTCAATGTTTCCTACATGCTTTTGAACCGTAACACTCATTTTCTTTAAGCTTGCTAGCAGAAAATGTGGTAAATTAAGAACATGTCCATCTATAAAATTCATCATTAACCTCACATGGTACATGTACATAGAGCCAAAACAGCCCTCACATATAATAAATTTCTGTATAACCAACAATAAACCAGACCATTCTTCTTTCAAGACATGCACAGGGATACCTCAGGTGAAAACTGTGGTATCCATACCTTGATTGCACAACATCGTTCTCCAGATTTGATCATCTATGCTCCTATTTTTGAACCATCTTTCTCCGTATTGAGGCAGGCCTGTAGCTGCTGCTATTGTGGCCTCGGTCACCGCAAACTTTAAGTCTCCCACCTCTACTATCTGTCCGTTAAAGGACCTTGTAAAGGTTTTAGTCACTTCCTTATTATACCCTTTGAATTTCTGAATGAACCGGAGCCATTTGGCTTTCTTTAATAACTCCTTGACTTGGGGATATCCCTCCAAGTATTTTGTATCTTCCGGCTTGGCTCTCAGCAATTTTCCCATTCTCAGCCTTAAATTCACTGAGGGTTTTTTTTTTATCTACGTATGAGGGTTAAGGAAGAATGGCTTTGTGACAGAGTTTTTAGGAGAGACTATAGTAGCTGTAATCGGGGTTTTAGAATGGCTACAGTGGCTGTAGCATCAAGCAAAGCGTATTGACTGCAGTTGGAAACAGAGGGAATGCCCGGATCACAGGAAAAATAACAAGTGAGCAGGGGTGACCGTGATTGAACTTATGAAATGAACATGAGTATATGCGGGGATTATTATGATATGAGTGGAGTAACGACTTGATTTTCCCGAGTTTTAGGTGACTGTATGTGAGGTTTACACGTCTCAAGTAGACGACTACGGGAATTATGGCTTGTAAGAGCCGTAATACAATAGGTCACGTCTTAGGAGTACGAGTCATAAATAGAAGTATAGTCATTTTTGAGTTTGAACTCGGGTAATCATAAGACCGTTAGGGAGAGTGAATACGAGGTGTATGGGATGGTATTACGGAATAGGAATGGTAGTGGGTGGATAATTAAATCATTGCACATAGAAGAACCGATCATGGATTAATAACTATACATAATGATGACTTGAAGTGTTGTTTGATAGAGAGTTTTGATCATACCTTTGGACACTTGTCATTCTTTGCTTAGGATTTCTAACCAGTTGCTCCTTTTGGATATTTTGATGATGCCCCATGTCCTTAGCTCACGTACACCTGCATTGCATGCTTTTGGCACTAACAATTGATTTTATTTTGAAACAGAGTGATGCTGGCTGCGGAAATCGTTTCTAGCTGCGGAAACAGGTTCCAACTGCGGAAACGGTGGCCAGCTGTGGAAACTGAAACAACACCCCCTGATCTGCACAAAGGTAGTTTAGAGGAAAATGGTTGAATGAAAAATAGTCCTGAAAGGGGACTTTATTGATGAAATGGAATGGAATGAAAATGAAGTGAGAATGGAGTGAGAATGATGATGAAAATGAAATGGAAGTGGAATGAGTGGGTGAGATGGAATGAAGATGAGAGGAGATTTTTTTGGAAAATATGGAGTGTCAGGTGCCCCTGATTTTCACTCCATATTTTCTGTATAAGACTGCCAATCCATGATTGGTTTTCAGGCTTATAACTTCTTTTTTTTTTCGTAGAAACCACAAGAAACCAAGATCAGGCTGATGGGGGAGAAGGATTCTTCTCCACCAGCCTTATTGCAGAATTCTCTTGGAAGATTTTGACAAACTCTTCTCTGGAAAGTGGCTTATGATAAACTTTCAATCGGTGGCCATTCACAATAAGAGGAGTCTGAGATTCATCAATGGTCTTGATTCTTACCGCTCCATTGTCAAAGACTTTATCAATCTCATATGGCCCAAGCCAATGAGTCTGAAACTTTCCTTTGAAGTCTTTAAATTTGGAATCAAACAGTAAGGCCCAATCTCCCTCTTGAAACTTTCTCTCTTTAATATATCTGTCATGCCACTTAGCTCTTTGATGTTGAACTAGATCAGTTCTTAGGATTGCATCTTGTATGATCTCATCTAGCTCATTCTGTTGTTCCATTCTGTGCTTTTGGGCTTATAATAGATTCATCCCCAACTGAACTATCATCTTGAAGGTCTTGACTTGAAACTCAATGGGGAGCAGGACTTCTTTCCCATAAACAAGTTCATAGGGAGAATGTCCTGTTGTGTTCCTCCATG